>JAKSZP010005476.1:0-136955 GCA_022478985.1 Massospora cicadina
TCGCTGTATGGCAGTGTGGGTATTCTGTGATATGGAGTATGTTTCAGAGTGGGAAGCTTTTACAGTGGGGTTCACGTTGGATTTTTCCTTCTGCTTTTTCCCCACTATGAGATGAGTTTTTTGTGGTGTGTGCATTTGCGGTGCACCAACGCTTGTAGGCAGAATTTTGGCAGGATTATTGGTGAGCGACTTAGTCCCAATCGGTGCTTGGACACATTGGTTAGGTGAAATTGACTCGCCCATCAGGTTTTCAGCTTGGGTGGCCCAATCAGCTTGGGCGTCCCAATCTGATTGGTTGAGGGATTCATGATCTGCTTCCACCATGAAAGTCTCAATGTCCTCCTGGAGCTGGGCTAGCAGGCTTGCAGATGCGGTCTTAGATGCCTCCTTGGCCGCCACCTTGCGGGCCTGTTTGGCCTTCTTCCACTCTTGTGGGGACACTGGTTTTACTAGAATGTAGCAGCCTTGCACTCCCCACAGAAGGGCTGCATCAGTTTCTAGTGCCAGTGCATAGTGGGCGTCTGCACCGCACATTGCATCTGAGAGAATCTCAGTTTGATTGATGCCCTCCTTGGAGGGACAGGTATGGGCCTTGTGGCCAAAAGCGCAACAGAAAGTTCAGATAGGAGGCGCGGTATCCACAGTGACACTGAATGGATGGGTGTTTTGCCCACAATTTTGACATAAGTGGTATGTGGGATTTGGGTCAAATCCTCCACTATCCCCACGGATGGGGTGAGAACTGCAATTGCTTTTCTCATGAACACGTTTGGCATGAGCGTAAAGTGATGCATTTCAAAGGATTGTATTTATCCATATATGGTGAGCTCAGCCTTCAGGTGGAGCTCTAGCATGGTGCGCTTGACTGTTGTAGGTAGGAAGTCAAAAGTCATGAATATTTTATTTGATTTAGTCCAGCAAAAGTGCTTTGTTTCAACTACCCGTTGACCATCCAGGAGGTCCACTACTACTTGCACCTTTGTGGCTTCATCCGCCGCTTCCTTATTTTTGAAGGCAAGATCCAGCCAACCATGTGGCATGGAGTGGGGTGCGACGTACACCACGTTTGGGAAATGGGTGTGTACATCTCCACAAAACATCTCCCAAAGCACCGTTTGCTGAATATCCAGGAAACCATGCACACCATATTCCACCAATGATAGTGGTTGGGAGTGCGGCATATTGTTGAACTGGTTTCAGCACGCTTGCCAGGCCAAAATTTATGGGGAAATGTTCTTGCCAGTTTTTTACTACTAATTTTATCTATTCCACTGGACTCACTAGGGCATTTACAAAACTTGGCAGATGTGGGGCCAACACCTGTGCCCTTAACTTTACTCACCCAACTGCTCCCAAACATTGGGCGCCAACTAATCTCCTCAATGAGATTATCAAACTTTACCTAAACTAGAATTGAATTTGTTGCAAAAGTGTTTGCAACGAGAGAGAAAAGTTAAAATTATTATTATATTTGTTTATAAGTACTATTTATAATATATACAGTGAGCTTTATTTTTATAGATATATAGCAAGGGGTAAAAAAGGATATATAGAGATAGTAATATTTAAAAAATGAAAAAAAGCCACTTTTAAAAATGCACTAATTTTTTATTTAGGGGAAAAAGAACTGGGGGTAAAGTTTTTTGGGAAAAAGAACCTTATTGGAAAGAATTTGTTGGGAAAAAAGAACATCCTTTAAAAAAGCTCTAAAAAGTTTAAAAAAGAAAAAATTTTGAATCCTATTTTTTTAGCACTAGATGGTCCCAACCTAAAGGGGTATACATCAAACTTTATTTAATCACGCCTGAACTCCTAAGAGCTTGACAGAAGGCAGGGGTAAGTGGAGGTGTTAAGAAAGGGTGGAGAAAGCTTTTCCAGAAACAGGTATTTACTTAACTGACCTATTGACCCATGGCGACATAGTAAATACTCTCAGAGTCATATCAAAATGAACTTGAAAGTGGGTGATCATTTGGGGCAGCGTCCACAGAGTGGAGTCAAAAGCGGCGCAAAGATATGAATTATGATTATTCCATATCATTACACCAAATGACAGGACCCTTAATGATTGGGAGCAATTGGGGAGTGAGAGGTTGAACATGAAGTCCTGAACTGGGTGCACTATCCAGGGTTCTGCTTGCAGGAGTTCGCAGATCCTGCTCCAGAAAGGGGCTATCAGGGGGCAAGTAAAGAAGCGGTGGAGGTGGGTGTCTGTCAGCTCTGCACATCGTGGGCAACCCTTGTGCTGGAAGGTGGGATCAGTTCGATCCCCTGTCCTATATAAGCATTGTAGAACACGCCACAGTATATTTGACACTTTTGCTGAGAGAACAGGATGGGTAACTTCCTTCCAGAGCGCCTTGAGATCACATTCCACAGCGGGGGGAAAGTTCAAGGAGGCGAGGCTGCATTGGGGGTCTGTCCAAAGGGTAGAGTGGGAGATAACAATCATCCCATTGTGGACCAGGGTGTGATGCCAGGGGCTGATCCCAGGGCCACTCCTTTTATAATGGAAGCGTGGTACACCTGTACTCCTGCCCTCTTAAGTGCAATGAGAGCCTGTTTCCAGTAAAAACTTGATGAATGTTTGAGGCGGTGGCCTAGATGGTTTGTTAGCCACTCTCCCACAACTGTTGATGAGGCTCGTGGGAGCCCAAGAGAGCCCGCTAAAGCCTGGCGTAAGGCTGGAGACCATTGTGGCATTGGAGCCATATCCCAACAAATGATGGGCTTAAGGAACCCCGTCAGTATTGAAGTGGCATGAGACCTAGTTGCCAAAAGACCTAGGCCCCCCTCACTGCGGGGTCAGGATATTGTGGTCAGAGCTGTGGTTTAGTGATTGGATCCCCATATCTAACAGCGAAGGATCACATTCAACCTCTTGTAGAAACTGTCCATAAAGGGGCAGATATGAGCGAAAAACCATAGCTTTGATATAAGAAAAATATTCTCCATCAGGGCGCGTCCCTGGGGGGTGATACGCAGCATCTCCAGCTAGCTACACGAGAGTTTATTGCATTAAGCAAGTGGTCATCATTATCCTTGATTGCATACCCTTGTGGTGTGGTGAGGACACCTAGATGCTGAAAGGTGTCCTGGTAGGCTCCAAACCAAAAGGCGGAGGAATAGATGGGGTAACAATTTGCATTATAACGGTTTTAGAAGAATTAACTTTTGCATTGGACGCCAAGAAGTAGCAATCCAGGGCCTCCATGGCCAGGTCTAGGTCCTTTTTACATCTAACTGCCAAGCTGTATCAGCAAAGGCTATGGTGCGGGTAAGTGGTTTCCCAGGAACCTGAATACCCACCAGTCGTTCCTGGATAGGGCCAGATGAGGATCCAAAGCTATATTGAACAAGATTGGGCTCAGTGGATCCCCTTGCCAGAGAGCCTGTTCAACCATAACCGCTGCTGTAAAGCCTGTTGGGGACAGTACCTTAGTGTGAAGCTGGGCGTAAAGCGCTGATAGCCATGTCCTAGCCTGTGGTGGGATGTGGAGGCGGGTTAGGGAGGCGTCCAGATACTTCCAATTTACTCGATCATATGCTTTTTCCATATTCAGAAGCGCCAAAAAACCATGTGTTTGAGACGAGGTAGCTGACAAGGTTGTAAGAAGCTCATTGTAATTGTTCCAAAGCAATCTCCCTGGGATGAAGCAATGTTGAGCTGGGTTGAGGCGTGGTGCTGCCCACTTAGTCATGCGGTTTTCTAGAAGCTTA
Organism: Massospora cicadina; assembly: GCA_022478985.1. Taxonomy (NCBI): domain Eukaryota; kingdom Fungi; phylum Entomophthoromycota; class Entomophthoromycetes; order Entomophthorales; family Entomophthoraceae; genus Massospora; species Massospora cicadina. The sequence goes on from JAKSZP010005476.1 coordinate 3,721, forward strand.
TAAATAGTTTGTGGTCTGTGTTAAATAATGATATTGGTCGCCAGTTTGCAAGGTCCTCTCGGCTTGCTTTCTTATGGATAAGGGTCATAATTGATCCTCTCAAGTCAGGAAGTACTCCCCCTTCTGCCAATTGGGTTAAGAAGAGGGTTGGAGGGTTTTTGTAACTGCGACGGGATCCACTAGATACACCTCAAATGGGATACCATCTGGGCCTGGGGCCTTCAGGCCTGGGCTGTGGAGTAGATTATCCATTACTTATTGCTGTGTAATTGATGCAAGAAGTTCTTCATCAGCTGATAAATAACCAATGGTTCCTGAGCCCCTTCAATAATTTTCATGAAATTAGCTGGGCTTACCCAGGAACCTTGAAGAGGGCTGAATAGTAACGGTGGATCTCGCTGTTGATCTCCTCCTTGTTTGTATTGACAGTGGTCCACACCCTCAGGGTTGCAATATCCTGATCCTTTGAGTGGGCTTTCTTTTTCTGGTAAAAGAAATGGGTGGGCCCTTCCCACTGGGTGTAGTAACGTGACGATGTGAAGTTTGCTGAACGTTCTTCTTGCTCAGTAAGTTCCTGCTGGTATGTCTTGTGGGCCAATTCCTAAGCCTCCAGCCATTGAGAGGAAGGCACCAGTCAGCAATTCCTTTCAAGGTGTCTTATTCTGGCTTCAGCACGTCTGACTTTAGTCTGGGTCGCTGTCATTCGATCCTTAGCACAATTGTAGGCTACCTTTAGTATCCTTGCTTTTGTATCAGCCCATTTTTCTTGTAAAGTTCACAAATGAGGTGAGGCCAGGTGCTCTGGCTCACAAATGGTTGCATTTATCTTCTCTCTTGCAAACTGTTTGTTCAAGAGCCCTGGAGCAATCCTTAGCCAAAATCTTCTTGATGGTCTGAGGATTGTTGTCAGGATCACCGTGAGGGATCTGTGATCACTTATAGTGTTATCTTGGGTTATGGGAGAGGAAACTCGACTAAACAGCAAGGGGCCCACCAGGGTCATATCAATCCGTGAAGCTGATGTGAATCTCCGACCTGCACCTTAGATCTGAGACATACAGCCAAGGCCAAATGCTGAGGGGGAGGGCATCCATGAAACCACTTGATATGAAGATTTTGAAGTTGAGCTGTACCTCGTCTGTCTTGTGTGGCAGGAGGAAAGGTGTCACGCACACGACTTAATATTGTGTTGAATCCCCCATTAACACTGTATTGCCTGGGAGTTGTAGTAGAGCAAGTTCTTCCAAAAGATGGTCCTGCTCTTGACCTAAATTTGGCAGGTACATGATTGCAACAAATAAGGAGAGCTCAGGGGTTGATAATTTAGACAATATAAGGCGATCATCAAGGTACTTCAAAATTGGTGGGTTTTCACCCAGGGTTTAGGATAATAAGGTCCACATAGTGTGTCCAACAGGAGTTACCTCCAAATTGGTCATTCCATGCTACAAAATATGAGGGATGACATGGGGCTTCTGGATGGCTGCAATATCCACATGAGCCGACCTGAAGTTGGGGAGGAGGCGGGCTCTCTGCTTGTAATCCTGCAGCCCATTAAAGTTAATGGACTGAAAGGTCAGGGTGCCACTTTTTGGGCCTCATAGCTGTCCCCCTCCATATCCTGGGGGGTTACTTGAGCTTCCACCTGCATCCGTAAGCCTACTTATTTTTAGTCCTTGAGCTTGACTCTTTGCAGCAATCCGTGTTGATCAATGAGGAGGAGGATTATCCTGAGGTGATGTGGCTGAGGAGCCTGTAAGCCAGCCCAAGATACTTCCCCCGCTGCTTTGCACAGGAGTTCTTGAGGGTGCTCCATAGACTCCTCCATTTGTGCATCATCTGATGTATCAAAGTCCATATGCAGCTCCTTCAGTACTGAGAATGGCGTCTGAGTTGCAATACCGTAGATGGTGGGGGTGGCAATGACTTGGAGCCTCCACCCTGACTTGGGGTACTCCATACCTGTTCCACCCTTGGGGTATTTTTTGTTACTGAATTCGTTTTAGATGCCACCCCTGGGCTGGCTTCCTCTGTGTTAGCTTGATGAAAAGCAGATTTGCACTTATTTTGGGCTGGTGAAGGGTCTGGCAATTTAGAAGGGGTTCCCATAATGAGAGGGTTTTCCGCATTAAGGGAATAAAGTTGTGCTACTGGCTGTGCCTTCTCAACTGCTACAAGAAGGGCAGAGGGGGTGAGATCCTGTATGGGCACCCAGTGGGTTGGTTGTGGGATTGCCGCTGCTGCTGTATGGGAACGTTTCTTACCTGTCACAGGGACTTGGCTACTAGATATGAGAGCTTGTTTATGAGCTGTACAACTATTATATATGTGGCCCAAAGCATTATACCATGAGCAACGTGGTCGTGCCTGATCTGGATCAACAAAGAAGATTTCTGAACAGGATACAATGACTGCAACACATGTAATAACCTCCATGTTGCAGGCCACCATTGGGTTGGGGATAAATGATGCCCTAGCAATATGAGCCCTCTGGGTGGGGCATAATAGGCTGGTGCGCACAGGTCTACTTATAGAACTGACCCAAATTTCATCAATCCCCGATGAAGCGCAAGATTTAGGGATTTTGGGTCCACTGTAGTTGGAAGATTTGAGAAAGTTACCCAGGAAATTTTCTCAAAGTTAGATCTAGTTATCAGCGCATGAAGAGAGCCATGCAGAATCTCAATTGTAACTGAGGCTGCATGGTCTGCATCCACTGCAGTTGTAAACCCTACATCAATATAGTGGCTTTCCACCACTTCATGAATAGTGTTATTTACTGGAAAACCCTTGCTATGGCTTCAAAATAACTAAAATAATCCCTTGCATAAACTCAACAGGACTATGCCCATAGTAGGCTCTAACTACATGAGCAAGAGTGGACTTAGGGATTGCATGTTGTGAGCGATTTTTTGCCCATCTCTTCCTCACTTCAGCCATAAAAGCAGCTTCATGAGGGTTAATGGTTGGTGGTGAAGGCACTAGTTTTTTCTGCCATGCGCCTGAGGCATCCTTAACCCGCTTATTTTTATCTACATTTAAATTTAAATTTAAATTCAATTAGTGGATTCCCCATGGGGGGAACCCCAGATGGAGGCGCTGGCATTCCTTTAGATTTACGCGCTGGCCCCTGCTGGGCCTTCCCAGTAGGTACTTGATTTTTTGCAGGTTGGGTAGGCTTACCTGGTTTGGGCTTATTCCCTACCAATTGAAAGGTAATTATGGCTCATTATCAAACCAATCTATTACTCCATCCTCTATCCGACCATCAACAGATACTTGTAGGGATTTTTCAGCTGGTTGATTGGCTATTTGGCTAGTCCCATTTGAATTTTGATTTCGATTTTATGTTTGATGAATATTATGGCTAACTGATTCACCACTTAGTGTTGATTCAGTTGAGGCGCATTTGTTGCCTTTCAAACCATTAAAATGATGTCCAACTGATTAACAATTACTGTAGATTCAGTTTGGCCACTTTGGGTAATATTGGAAGTGAAAAAATGATGACCAACTGATCAAACTTTTTCTGACGATTCAGTTTTGGCGGCCAGGCTGATTTCCAAAGTGGAGGAAGTTAGCAAAGTCATCCAAACCCCATGCACGGTATTGGGAGCTGCAATACTCCCTACTACCGTGGGTAAAACCTTAGATGTGCCTCCAGGGTGGGGTGCACTAATCGGGTGACCCTCAATCAACACAGAGTTGACTTGAGTAGGCTGTACAGTGATGGTATCATTTGTGATCCCACCGTGGTTTAATAAAAATGGTCTGCATCTGCTTTTGCAGCTGCAGTTTGGGAGCGGGTTGTATGGGTTGACGCACAAGTTGGCAACCTAGGGTTTTGTGATTTGGGGTGAGTTTGAGTGAATTCTGAAGCAACGGAGGTGCGTTCAGTGAACAATACCACCATTATTTGTTAGATTTGTTAAGCTAATTTTCTGGGTGATTGTAATATTTGAAAGTTGAAATTTAGCGGTAGAAATTATGAATCCTCAATAAAACATTTTTGAAGTCAGCACCGTCTTCCAACTGATTTATAGAATCTTGCTCACAAATACAAACTAAACCTTATTTTGAATTTGGGTCCAAGGGTAAATTATAAGCAAATTAACATACAGTGTTAAGTATATATCATATATAAATATTATAATTCAGATAAAATATGTTACAACTTCAAAAAAGGGTTTTATTGAGAGTTCATAATTTCTCAATTATTTCATAATTTTAAGAGCTTTTTTTAAAAAAGGTTCTTCTTCTCCAAAATCTTTTTGACAAGATGTACCCATGGGTTAACAATATATAAGTTTCAGCCAATCCCATTAGCTAAGATTATTGCACCTTGGTGGCCTTCGCCACGCCTATACAAGGGGTGGTCCCCACTTAGGTGTTTGAAGGGAATTGTATGTGACAAGGGAGAAACTGCTGATGAACTCCCAGGTTACCTTGCGTGGTTGAGGAAATCAAACTGCCTGACCTTATATTAATTTCCCATTTAAGAATTTTTAACAGTGTTACCCCAATTTGTAATGTTCCATCAAGAATTGACCAGGGTCTTTTGGCCAATAAAATCATTATTATTTAAGTCTATATTAAAAGTATTGCAGAATTGTAAATGCATAAAATTTCCCATTTTTGACTGATTATGCCCCAAGACATTCTTATCCTGAAGCCAGAAGGCAAATGCCCTATAAGGGCATATAAGAAATGAACAGTATCTAGAAATCTACCTCATAAAAATTATGTCATTCTATATAATAAAAATGGTATGTGAATAATTTACTTTTTTATAGCTGTTACTGTAAACTCTTAAATCTGACAACTAAGTTTAGGATCCAGTAGATTTATTAGTGAGCTTTAGATATTGTTTAAAATAGAATAATTATATGATAGTTACGTTAGCATTTTTGAGTGTCTTAAATTAAGTAGTATATAATATAATGAAATAACTTATATAAAAACTATTTAGTTTGATAAAATAATAAGTTATATCAAGGAAAAAACAGACTTTACCTTTATAAAAGAGATACTGAAAAGGATAGGATACCCCAGTGGTAAAATATGGACCCTCTACCACTGCCTCCCCAAGTTTGATCTTGGTAAATGAACTTTGGTTAGGGGACAATTGTGACTGTGTTAACGTTGTGCACCAATGCCCTGAACTTAGATAGCAAATTAGCTAGATAGTCCATGGAGTTCCTGGCCTACCATACACCACTCATGGTGGTTTTAACAGGTATTATTCTTCTTTCCTATTAATTCAGATTCCCTTCATTGGTGCAGTATTGTTCCCAGGTCAGCCCACCTTGAATAAAAATTAAATTACAAAATAAAAATAAAAAAAGATACTGAAAGAATTTAAAAAAGTTATTTTCTGATTTTATACTCTTATATTACAAATATATAATAGCTCTATTGGCTAAAAAGGGATTAAAATCAGTAGCATAGTTTGTACTTAATTTTACTTGATTGGCTAATGTTGTAAATTGGTCAACTTAAGTCACATGTAAAAATGTCCACTAAATATGTTGATACAATCATATAAGTGAATGCATAAGTCTTTTTTAGCAGGTGAAAGTAAAATTGGACATTTTTTCAGGTACTTTTAATATATTGATAAGCATTTGTGCCAATACATCTTGTTTTCAAAAACCTCTTTTTTTAGCACTAGTGGTGCTAACCCAAAAGGGGAGCCACCAGCCATCTTTATTTGCAATTGAGCCAAACAAAGGTATTATTGTAAATAAAAAATAACCAATATAGCCCTTAAATTATTAGTCCAAGAAGCAATATCAGACGGTGAGGAAGCTTTGGGGAAACTTTTGTTCAGCACCTGCTTTAGCTGGCGGACCATGGCAGACAGCATTGGGGTGGGAGCATCAGAGCTTTGGGCATAATGAGGTAAAGTTGTGGGTATGTTTTATAAATCTATATGTGAAAAAACCATTATTGCAAATTGAACTAATCTACAATTTTTCTGTTGATATTTTGACCTTCTCCTTGTTTAGAGCCTTTTTAAAGTTAAATTATTGGGTATATATGGGCAGTTTAAAAATGGAGACCCAATATTATATCAGTAATTAACATAAAAACATTATCATTAGCATTACCTAATCTAGGGAAGTTTTTTTCAGTGGTAGAATATGGACCTTCTACCACTGTCTCCCCGAGTTTAATCTTGGTAGATGAACTTTGGGTAGGGGACAATTATGACTGTGTTGGTTTTGCGCACCAATGCCCTGAACCAATATAGCAAATAGTAAGGTGGTCCATGGAGTTCCTGGTCTATCATACGCTGCACATGGAGGTTACTGAGTTTATCCTCCTTTCCCATTTTATTGATTCTCCTTAATTAGTGCATTACTGTCCTCAAGTTGGCCCACCTCAAATAAAATTAATTAAACATATCAAAATACTGAATAATGTTTAAATTCTTAAATTTATTGCGGGGGAGGCTGACCATGGGATGGACACTTCCGAATATGACTCAGGACAGATAAATTTAGTACTGGGGGAGGCACCCCAGAGAAGCAATGCTATCTCTTGTTGCCAGCGGGAACACCACTTATGGGGAGGGGAGGGAACGTGTGAAGGGGCCATAGCCACTATTAGCACGTGTGGAGGAAGGGGTCTGATTTGATGAACCAGATTGGGAACCAGGAGGAGACCAGCTGTCGGTGACAAGGTGGGAGGTATCCAAACATCCACGCTTGAAAGTGGTCCACCAAATGAGACCAGAATCTGTGGACAGTTTCTGGGAGGGTGGGGGTGGAGCCTACGATGGCATCCAAGACAATCGTGTGGATGGTCCACATAGCGATTGCAACCACCAGAGCATGGAGGGAGGGTGGAAGAGGAGGCCATTAATAGAGAAAACATATCTCTTGACAGACTGAAGGGATGCGTTTGATCCTGGCCCAGCAGACGTTGAACTTCGCGCCATATCGCTTTAGAGGTGGGGCACTTCTTCAGGCGGTGGAACAGCGTTCCATACTGGCCGCACATGACACAGGATGAGTGTAAAGCGTTAGAGCGCTCAGCTGTACGATACACCCGCCTCAGGCAGCGCCACACATGGGAGCGGACTTGAGGCTGCAACAGAGGATGGTGTGCGTATTTCCAGATAGTATTTTGGGTCTCAGTGGAATAAGGGATGTCCATCATGTCCAGGTAGTCCACCCTAGATAGGACATGGGGCCAAATGGGGATCACGCCATAATGGATGGGTAGCCCCTGTACCTCTTGTGTGAACTGAGGAGAGGGGCGGCCTCTTTGGGTTGTATGTCTGCTAATATGAATTCTCCACTCTGCGCTCCGCATGGAGAGTAGGATTCGTTTGTAGTGGGTTTTTGTCCCGTGAGGACCTGTGGCCGATGTGTGTGATGCGAGGTATTTTATCAGGGAGTGGGGGTTTGATGGATTGTTGAGGCCCAAGGCTCGGGAGAAGTTGGAGCGGGCTGCGCGGGATCAGTGTTGGGATGGGAGTGTAGGAGCGGTGACGGCCGCGATCCAGGTGCCCAGGATCTTGGCAGCGTGGGCATAAAATCAAGCAGGCCCATGCCACCATGATGATGAGGGCCAAATATGACCTCTAGCCGCACTGGTGGAGGGCGGCCTGACCAAAGCCATCCTTGTAGCAAGGTATACAAGGATTTGAAGAAGCTTGGGGAGAAGGGGATGGCGTGGGCTCCGAACCAGACTTTGGATAGGAGCATAGAGTTGGCTAAAACAACCCTGCCAGTAAGGGAAGTAGGGTGGGCTTTGAGAGAGGCGATTTGCTTTGTCACGTTGTCCAAAATATGGCACTCCATTACTGCTGACGCGTATCCGCCTGCCTCCATCCACACGCCCAGATGGCGCACCAGTCCTATGGTAGGGCGTGGCACAAAGGGGAGCACCAGTGGAGCGGTGTGTGTTGAGTTAGTAAGGCGTGGACGTGGGCGAGCAGATGGGCCGGGTTGGGAACTAATTGCTGGGGCCCAGCAGTTCTAAAACTGACCAAGGAGGATGATTTCAGTTTTGGAGGCGTTCAGTGCCACGTTGCTTACCCGGGAATATTCCTGGATGAGAGCTTCAAGCGCGCGTGCATCTTGATTATTAGACACCCCAACCACACAATCATCTGAAAATGCCAATATTTTGACTGGGGCTTGGCCTGGCACATGGACCCCAGTGAGTTGGGCATTCACATTTCGCAGTAGTGGGTTAAGGCTGAAGTTGTATAAGAGTGGGCTGAGGGGGTCCCCTTGTCGCAAGCCCCTTTGAGGGCGGACTACTTCCGTTAGGAAGCCTGGGCCACGCACTGCCATTGTCACATATTCCATGAGCAGCATTACCCAGTTTATTAAGCGGGGGGGCAGGCGGAATTGATGGAGGCAGGCCCTTAGATATTCCCAGTTTACTCTATCATAGGCCTTTTGTTGGTCCAAGAATACCAGTGCCCCAGAGGCTGTGGACTGACATACATTAGCCAAAGAGTGCATGTTATCCCAAATTGATCTTCTGGGGATGAAACCGAATTGTTCTGGGGAGATGGTGGCAGATGCTACAATCCCTAAACGGTTAGCCATGATTTTTGTTAAAATTTTGGTGTCTGTGTTTGTTAGAGAAATGGGGCGCCAGTTGGCTAAGTCAAGCTTATCCCCTTTCTTGAAGAGTGTGACAGTAAAGGCCTCATGTCCTCCTGGTAGGAGGCGCATTTCCAACAGGCTTTGGTTAAGTGAGGCAAGCAGAAGTGGGGATATATATTTGAAATATTTTTTATAGAACTCATATGGAATGCCATCCGGGCCTGGGCATTTTTGGTTTGGCGCACCACGAATGGCTGTCCATAATTTGTTTGGAGTAATTAAAAATCATTAATTTTGGGTATCGTGGAAATGGTGCAGATGTGGGTTCAGTCGAGAAATTCTGCCACTTCATCTGGCTGAATTGGTTCAGCTCAGTACAAAACAGAGTAATATTTTTGCATTTTGATTGCCACTTCAGCCAGTGTATCCGCAATAGAATTATCCGATCTTTGCACCTGTGTGCAGGCCACGCTCTGGTGTGGTGCAAAATTTCTTAAAAATAATATGCGGTGCACTTGTCGCCTTTAGTGTTGCGTGTGGCCCTGTATTGAACACAAACCCAATGATTGTGTTGTCTTTTGAGTGCTTTGAGGTGAGCGGCTGCCTCCGCCCACTTCCAGCCCCATGCAGGGCTGTATCCTGTAGCTGGAATATTGAACTCCAAGTGTGCCAATTCTGCCAGAGCGCGCGAGATTACTGCCAATGTGGCTCGTGAGCGTCTGGAGGAGAGATGGCGAGAGTGGCGGATGGTGTCCTCTTTGAAAGTTGCCCATGTGGAAATGGGGTCCGAGCAAAATGGTACAACAAACTTTTTGGCCAAAGTTGCCTCTTCCACCCACGTGGAAAATCCTAGCAATGCGAGCTCGGGGGGGCGGATTTTGCACCAATGTGGGGCCTTAGCAGCTGTGACAGGTAGGTGGTATGTTATTGAGACCAGTCAGTGGTCAGAGAATTCCATTTTCGTTGTTTTGAAGTGGGAGATGTGGGGTTAGAATTTCACTGGCGTTAGAATAAGGTCGATGTGGGTCATGGACCTTAATTGGCTGTTGTGGACATGGGGATGCATCATGTTTTTGAGCAGCAGGGCATGTCGCGGCAGCACATCCATTAACCCAAGGGTGGCCTTTAGAATGCATAGTTCAATGTGACCCTGTGGGGCGTGGGGTGATGGAGGCCACTGGTCCGTTGGTGAGGTTAGCCAACAGTTCATGTCGCCAACTAGAAAAGAATCAGGGGGTAGCGGGAGGGATTTGACTGACGAGAAAAATTCCCAACGCTCATGTGCACCGTTTGGGGCATAGATGTTGATGATTGCGTGCACTACATCAGCCCACGAGAAGGTGACGACGAGCACTTGGCCATTTAGGAATGTTTCTGAGGATACAAATTTGAAAAAATTATTTTTCCAAATTAGTACCTCACAGTGCTTCAACCAAAAGGATAGGGATGGGAGGAGCATTGTTTTCCAAGATTCCTCGGAACCTCGTGGACAGTGGGACTCCTGGATGGCCAGGATATCCACGGGTAAATTGTGTTGTAAAAAACTCAGTTTCCTAGCCCGGGATGGGGAGGCCTTGAGTCCAGCGATATTCAACATCCCTAAAGTGAAGGTTTCCCCCATTGCACCTTAGGTGTGAGGGGGTGGGCTCCCAGGCCCATCAGCCTCTTCTAGGTCCCCATGGGCTTTCACAGCAGCGCAGGTGTTAGCAGCAATGCTATCAGAGTTATTGTTGATTTTTGTGGAAAGAGTCACGTTGGCTTTGGCCTTTGCTTTTTGTTTTCCCGTTGTTAGACAAATTTTTTGCAGTGCGGATGAGTTCGGTGCACCATCGAGCAGGTCAAAAAAAATTTTTAGTTGTGATAGGTCCCAAGATGGTTTTGACCGGGGCTTGGGTGCAACGATTGGGTGAGATCAAGTCTCCCATTGGATCCTCAGATTGAGTGGCCCACTCAGCATGGGCTTCCCAATCTGATCAGTTGATGGATTCCCAAGTTGCTTCCACCGCGAAGGTTTCCATGTCCTCCTGGCATTGTGAGTGTGGGATAGTGGTGGTGGCCTTAGCCATTTCCTTGGCCATGGCCCTACGGGCCTGCTTAGCCTTCTTCTGTTCTTGCAGGGAGATAGGCTTTACCAATAGGTAGCAGCCTTGTACTCCCCACGGGAAAGCCTCCTTGGTGCTTGCAGTTGGTTCGTAGTGCGCCTCTCCATTGGCCATGGCCACTGAGGGGTGCTCTTGGAATGTGACGCCCTCCTTGATGGGGCATGCATGCGCCTTGTGGCTGAACACATCACAGTGGGTGCAAATGTGGGGTGCACTATCCACGGTTACTGGAAAGGGTGGGTGGTATGCCCTTCAATATTGAAATATGTGGAGTGTGGGATCTAGGTTAGGTCCTTCACGATCTCCTCAGTGGGGGTCAGAACTGCGATGGCTTTGCCAGTACACAGGTGTGGCATCAGCATGAAGCGTTGCATTTTGAAAGATTGTATTTCACCATATACAGCGAGACCATCTTTCAGGTGTTGTTCCAAAATGGCACGTTTTACCATAGTAGGCAAAAAGTCAAATGAGAGGAAAATTTGGTTTGATTTTGTCTATCTGGTGCATTTGGTTTTGATGACCCATTGCCCTTTAGGGATGTTGACCACTACACGCACTGCTGCAGCCTCATCTGCTGCTTTTTTGCTCTTGAAACATAGGTCCAACCAACCGTGTGACATGGAGTGAGGTGCAATGTACACCACAGTCGGGAAAATTTTGTGTACATCTTCACAAAATTTTTCCCATAAGGCCATTTTTTGGATGTCCAGATACATGCAGACACCAAATTCCACCGACAAAAGTGGTTGGGAGTGTGGCGTGTTGATGTACTGGTAGCATCGTGCTTGCCATGCAAGTATCTTTGGGGAAATCATGACTGCCAGTTTTTTAAGATTTTTGTCTATTCCACTGGATTCTCTGGGGCGTTTTTGAACGTTGGAGGCCGCGGGCCTTCCACCTGCTCCTCTTACCTTGCCAGCCCAACTGCTCCCTGATATGGGCACAGACTAATCTCCTCTGTGAGATTATCAAACTAGATTCAGTCTTGAATTGAATAGGTTGCAATAGTGATTGCAACGAGAAAGAAAAGTAATATTGAATAATGTTAGTAACAATTTTACTTAATCTTTATTAAGTATTTAAGGATGAATAGCTAATATTTAAATTTAAATTTAAATTTTATTTGAGGTGGGCTGACCTGGGGGATGGTACCGCACCTATTAGGGAAGTGAAGAAAATGGGAAAGGAGAATAAAACCCAGAAAACCTTCATGCGCGGCGTATGATAGGCCAGGAACTCCATGGACCGCCTTTGCTATTCACTATCTCAGTTCGGGGCATTGGCGTGCAAAACCAATACAGTCAAAATTGTCCCCTACCCAAAGTCCATTACCAGGATCGAACTTGGGAGGCAGTGGTAGAGGGTCCATACTATAACACTGAAGTATCCTCTCTTATGAATAGCTAATATTGTTTATCAAAACTTGAACTAAGAGTTGTCAACATTTGATTATTTAAATTTTATAATTACAGATAAAGAATGGCTTTATCTGAAAGATGTACATTTGGTGTTATTCTTGTCAGCATATAAAATGATTTTGTAGAAGCAAAACAAGATACAATAAGTGGATATCACTTGTTTAAAAGCAAGAAATTTTTCTCAGCTATGCATAAGGTTTTAAAGATGCAAAATGGTTTATGTTAAACCTTTTATTAAACAGTAGCAATTAACTTCTGCAAACTTAGATATTTCTTAATTAATAAAAACACACTAACGACTAAAAAGGTTCTTGAGCCATGTTTTTATATAAGTTTAACCCATCAACCCTTTTTCATCTCATATAAGTTCATAAAACAAATATGTCAACTTCATACCAAAGTAGATGATAGTCATTTATTTAAGATGCAAACCTCAACTTAATAAATGATTTCAAGAGGATCGTTTATTAAAGTGAATTTTTTGGCTCTAAATAACGCAAATTCTGTTTATTACCACAAATTAGTATTTTTTTAATTCCAGCACTAAGTATAGGCACAAATGTAAAAATAAGCAAGCACTAGTCATATCAGATGTAATCCGTCCTAAGTGAAATTTTATGGTTATATTCAAAATTTCATTTTTACTTGTATTTTGAGAAAGCCTAGTCCTGCAATGATTGCCACAGGTTAAAATTGTAAGTAAGGGTCAATGAAAAGTCTGTAGGGGCTTAAGAGCTATACCAGTTTATATGTGTTTCTATTAATAACAAAATATAAAACTGTAAAGTAATTTTAGATTAATCCTAAGCTATCCAAGCTTATAAACATAATAGTTATCCTTCAATCTTTTCAGATTAATTAATAAAATACTTTATCTTCATTGGAGTTTTTTAAACTTTTCTTATTATTTTAGTTATGCCACCAGGGGACACTTCCAAAGCTTCAAAAGCAAACAAAAAAGGAATTGAAACAAATAATATGACAAAACAAAAAAATCCTCTAACCAGGTATGAAGTGGAGAACTGCTAGCCCACCATGGCAGAGGGGAGGAAGGGTTGGATGGCGCCACTTCAGGCGCAATGGGGTTGGCCAGAGCAGTATAGTTGAGGAGGTGGATATAAGCTGAGAGAAAGGTCGTTGGGGCATCAGCATGGGGTGGGTCAAGGGCATTAACGAAAGGATTGATATCTTCAATATCAGCCTGAAGGATAACCTCTTTATATTCTGCAACATGATGTTCAGCTTGAAGGTGAGCATCATGAAATAGGGTAAAACTGGCAACCTTTCTCCTAGTGATCAAAGTATTAGGGGCAGACTTTTTAGGTTAGCAACATATGCGTTAGAGTTGATGGTGGCGTCAGACAATTTGTCAATTTCATCCCACGCTTCTACAGGAAAATCAGGTGGTAAGTTAGGTAAGCGCAGGAATTGTTTTTTGAGTTCAAAAACCAATTTTGACTCTGCTTTGCAGAGATAGTGACATTGGGGCGAGGCCACCGCTACTAAGGCATGCTGGTGGTCACTTTGTAAAGGGAATGACATTGGGTTTAGGGGCATAACTTCTGGGTGGGAGTGCTTTATCAAAATCTAAGTTGAGAATTTTATCCATGTCATAACCGTCAGAAGCTTCAGCACCTGATTTTTCAATCACCTCCAAAACAAGATCACCTGATTAACCAACATTAAATAATAGGGCCCAAGAATTTTGGTGCACTTGAACAGGGGAGGCAGAATTAGGGTGTGTGGAAGTAGGTGAATGTGGTGTTTCTTGGGGACGAACAGTGGTCCAAGCCTGATTTTGATTGGTTGGGTTATATTTGGGTGGATGAGTGTGGCAAGAGGTTTTTGTAGGGCAGATTTTCCACTATGGCACTGTGATCTAGTGTGGTGGGTGAGTGGGGGCGACAAAACACTCCCATTCAAACGCTGCTAACAAGGGTCCAGAAACATTATCATAGGTTGTGGCATAGGGGCATGACTTTTTTATATTGATCAAAGCCAAAACATAGGGGACAAATCTGGTGATCATTATCAGCATGAGCTCAAAAGAAATGCTCCAGTGCTGCCACAATGTGCATGGGGGGATTTGGTGGGCTATGGCGGAGTGGTGTGGGATTATGGTGGCAGTGACATGAGGGACAGTAAGGTGCTCTGCACCAGAGAGTTCAGAAAAGATGAGGTTGGGTAGAGTGCCATAGGCCAAAAGCACATTATTAACTGTTCTTAAAAAATTTGTGTTGGGAGGTGGGAAAGGAGGGACGTAAATGACACCACCATTGTGGTGTCACAAGTGAGGCGAGTGTGGGTAGTAGGAATGGGAGTATTTTTAAAAATGAGGGGACTCAAAGCTGCTGCGGCAACATCCTTCTCCATCTGGAAGCCTATGACAAAATATCCCTTAACAGAGAGGAAATCAGTAAAGTCAGCTGGTTCAAAGGCAGCAGTGGCTAGTTAAATTATCGCTTTGTCAGCATAATTTAATAAGCGCCCATAGTTGACATGGAGGCAAAGTCAAATACTGGAACAAGGAAGGGCTAGAGGATGAGGGTAAGAAGGTTGAATGAATGCAAGGTGGAGCACTACGTCCTGTGGGGAAAAAATTGGCTAGAAGAGCTTGGCAGGCTATTTGAGCCCATTCAAATGCGTTTTCCTGCAGGATGGAAAATGCTAGGTGGTGGAGCATCGCTGCCCCACACTAGGGAAGCAGGAAAATGATCTAAGGACATCAATAGAAGGACGTGGACAGGTGGCTGTGGTAGTTTAACTTTTATATAAAATTTGCTCAAAAAGTGAAATGGAGTGGAAAGAAAAACTCTTCATTAGAGTTTTGTATCTAGTAAAGAGTAAGATTTAATCATATATGGAAATAATAATATTGACTACAAAATAGAAGTTCCTGGATCTATTAAAATAGCTATAGTAAAGCTTAAAATTGTTAAAATAAACTAATCACTAAGTTCATTTATTTTGCAAAAACATAAAGACTTAACTAGCTCTTTACTAGGAAACATCTTACGATATTCCTACTTTTTAAGTGGACAATCTCTCATTTCTTATACTAAAATATCCTTTACTTCTAATACTAACAAATGCACCCTATGTATAGGGTCAATTAATTTTAAGATGAAGGACTCTTATTTATATTAATGCACAAGGAAAAGCACTGTGAAGCCAATGTAAATAGTCTCTTATTATTTTCTAATCTATATGATTGAGCTTCCTTATGCTTAAGTATGAAGGAAAAGGCGATTTACCTTTCCATGCTTTCTCATCTAGTTCAGCTTCAAATGAAATATTAGCAATTACATACCCTAATAAGAAAAGGGTACAAAGTTGGTGCTTTCCACAGTTAATTCTAAGTCATATAATGTAAACCTTTGTGGTTCAGCTTTAGTTGGAAATAATTTTTCTCTTATGATTGCTTTGAACCAACCTGTGGACCTGCTTCCCTATCAAAAAGTGGAAGAACCTGGCTTTAAATTTGCTCCATTGTAATTTTTATCACTATAGAATCTTCTCAGCAAAATTACAACCAGGTTTAAAATCATATAAATTACATAGAACCTATCAGAAACTGTGATAATATTATATTGAATACTTTTTCAGCATATCATCTTAATATTTATTATAAATTGTTCACAATGATAACACAACAGCCTAATAATGAAGGAAGAGGCGCTTAACGTAACCCAAAACTTCAAGCATCTCAGTGCAAATTTTACATTACAATAAAGATCATCATTGATGTCAAAACTACTTTTTAAAGAGTACGGTAAGTTTTCACTAGAATATTTTGGCGCTAAAATGCCATTCTTTTCTATCTTCCAAATTGATAAATCTCTAATAAATCTCTAAAAGGCCATATAATCTCATTCTATCCTATAAAACCAATAATAAATTTATCTAAGAGCTTAGATAAATTTCCTAATGACTAAGGAAAGACCCTTGTGACATTCATGGGTTTTCCATTATTGTTTTATTTAAGAAATGTATTAAATTTAATTTTAATTTAGTAAAAATATAGATTGTCCATTTACTTAAGGCCCCTTGAGATCTAGCTTGGTGTCTCTTGTATAAATTGAGGGTTTGCTGAATCTTATTATGATTAATTAATACCAAGTAAGCATTTCAACACTTTAATACTTGTTGCATATAACAGGGAAGGCTCTATTTTAGACAACAATTTAAGTTTTTCTACCATCCCTTGTCATCCCCACATTAAAATGCTTATTTTGCTTCTTTTGATTGAAAGTACTACTGGTTGAATAATATTTTTGATAATACCTATAAGATAATTTAGTAGCACAAAAGCCTCAATTTTAAACAGGTAGTATCCTAACTCCTTGCAATGCGATGCAAAACTTTGACTATGATAACTGGAAATTTTTAGGCTTCACAAGCACTATTTTGAGATATTCACTCACGTCCATTATTCCTTATACTTTTCAAATGGAAATAATCTACTTTATATCTTAGTTTAATTATAAGTTATTTTATAAATTAATTTTTACTTTCTTGAGCTGTTGATACTATCATTAGTGTTTTACCATAACTTCATCTCTTGAGAGCCTATGACGCTGACATACAAGTGGACTATATTTTTATTTTTTAGTACTAATGGTGCCCAACCCAAAAGGGGGAGCCACCACGCATCTTTATTTGCAATTGAGCCAAACAAAGGGATTTTTATTTTTTAAAGAAAACCTAATATTCCCCTAGGTTATTAGCCTAGGAAGCCATATCAGAAGGCGAGGAATCTTTGGGGAAACTTTTGTCTAGCGCCCACTTTAGCTGGTGGACCATGGTAGACAACATAGGGGTAGGGGCATCAGCGACATGGGGCATGAGGAGGTATAGCTTCGGGTTTTCTTTGTTTATGAGGCCAGTGGTATCCATAGCCTCAACATATTGAGCAAGTTGATGCTCAGCAAAAGTGATTAGAGCTGGCACACAAGTGAAAGACTTGATGCGCTGGCGGGTTTGTGGATAATTGGGGTCACAAAGAGAGGCTTCACTGCATTAATGCAAGTGCAGCTCACACCAAAAGTGAGCTCCTCAATCTCATATTTTGCATCTTCCTCAAAATCATTGGGGAATTGGGGATATGAATACCCTCAACCAGGGGTTCCATCTCCCCATGGAGTTGCTGGCATAGTAGGGTGTTGGAGGGAGCAGCAGTGGCTTCAACTGTCATTTTATTTATATTTTTATAAATTAGAAAACTCTTTTAGGGTGAAAATGGTGGGGGCACAAATTGGGAGGATTTATGAAGAATTCTTTCAAAGCAAAATCAGGCTTAACATTATAAGCCTGATCTGATTATCAATTCATTTGAGTGCTTCAGATGGATTTAAAATGGCTAGTACCAGCCCAGCCATCATAGTTGGCAGGTTGGTAGCACCTGATTGGCCACAAGCTGTCAACCATGGCAGTTCAGCTGAAACTGTTTTAACCATTGGCTCAGGGTGCCATAAATTGACCAAAATTTTAAAATTTTTAAAATTTTGATTAGCTGAGGCTTTGGAAGCCATGCCAGAAATTTCCGAGGTTGGGGGCAGGAAGATCACACCCCATTCAAAAAATTGGGGCGAGGCAGCTGTTGGGGAAGCACTGGAGGGGGGAGGTGGAAGCAGCGGAAGCAGAAGCCATAGGGTAATTGCACTTTGAGTGATTGAGCTCAAAACATAAGGGGCATATGTCATGGTTTTTTTGACGTGTGCCATAAAAGGATGATCAGGGGTGGACCTGATCACGGTGTGGGGGAATTGCAAGGTGGGTGTCATGATGAAATGGGTGGATCATCGCGAAGGTGCAAGGGCCTGCCAGATGATCCACCCCATGGGGCACCACAAACTGCTACATGGGGTCTGCACCATAAATGGCCAAACCCTCCATGAGCTCATGGTAAAGGCATTTGAGGAAAAAGGAAGGAGGGCAACATGGCAAACTGGACCACCAAAGTGGCCTATCTGGGAGCTGGGTGAGAACAGTGTGAAAAGGTTTTTACTTATAAATTAATTGCAGCTTGTCTTCTGCTGCTGCATCAGCTTCAGAGTGGAAGCTGAGGTCAAAGTACCACTTAAAGGGGAAGAAGTTGATAAAGCAGGCATGTTTGAAAACTTCTGTGGCCATCTCAATGATGGTTGCACTTGTGTATGGGAAGAGATTCCCATATTTGACCCAGAGGCTGAAACGTAGATTGCCCCATGGGAGCACCAAAGGGCTCCAAAGCACCGCCTGTGAGCTTGTGAGGTGGTGGGCCAAGTCCCAAGGGGAGACATAACGCCCAGTAGCGTTGGGAGGGCTAGCACAGCCAGCCTGGGTGCACTTCAGCGGCAGCCAAAAAATGTCAGATGGCGGGCATTACCACCCCAGGCCAGGGCAGTAGGCATTGATTGCATCAACATTGGTAATCTTTGGCTCAATCGAGTGGTCATGTTTTGTTTTTTTTTAAAAAATCTGAATTTGGTTTTGATTTAAGTATCAAAGCAAAAGAAAGACCCATATAAGTGGACTATCAAAAAGTTTTAATGTGTACTTTTTTTCATCAATACTTTCTGAAAAACTACGCTTTGGTTGAGAATCTCAATAAAAATTTAGAGATCAGCAGAAAAAGTAGTTTTGTAAGAGTTAAGGTTTTTTTATAATTTAAAAAAAAAGATAAATAAGAAATAAGGAGAAGTGTTAATGAGTGTACAGATGAGAATCCTATCATAAAAGCCTATATAATCAAATCCTAAATATTGAAAAAACAATTATACCTAACAAGCCTTTCAAAGTGCTAACACTTCTTGTAGAAGCTACACCACCCTAGCTGATGCCTATAACTGTATACTACCAAGAAGCGACTTATTTATAAAAACCACAAGCTCTGAACTGAAAATACAACACATATTTTACTAATTTTAACCAAATATTTGTTGGATTTTGATAATTGACTAAAAAACCCTTTGAGAAATCATCAACGCTGATAGATTACTCCCATTGATGGATCCTTTGATCCTTCCTGATTTATATGTATAATCTGATAGATCAGATACATTTCATAGCTGCTTTGATTGCAACTTAAGTAACCCAACTATTATAGCTAATAATAGATATGAATTAATCACATTAAGGCTGATTATGGGTCTACTTGGGTGCAAAGTAGTCTCACGGCATTAACTAGATTGCACCTCCTAAATTAGTGCACTAATCCTAATGTACTAAGGCGGAATTTTGGGTTTGATTAATGAAATTGATTTATTAAGCACTTTAAAATAGACGTCCCAATCAAGGGTGTACTTAGTGCTATGAAAGGACTGCTGACATCCCTATTAGGGGTGCATCATCTTTATCATTCGTATATATTATCCCAGTTTATTGTTATTCATCAAGATAAACTTATCTCTAATTGGGAAGATTTTGGTGTTGAGTTTGAAACCAAAATAATCCCAATTATGGGAGTAAAATTGCCTTTAATCAGGCTGAAACAATTGCTGTTTTTTAGTCAATTCATGGTTTGAATTGACTGGGAATTTTACATGATATTGTCATAACCAGCAGAGGATTGGCATAATATAGATGATCTCATCTAATAGATGAGTTCAGTTAGGAGATGCCTGAGAGGTATATAATACCAGATTCCTGACTGATTAATAAAACTTCTACATTTATTTATTATCATTATTAACTTCTGTAACTTAGTTTATTAATTAAGTTTTCCATATATTTTCTAGCTGATATTCCTATCTTCTGCCTTTACATCTATATTAGATAGTTGTGTGTATTTATACTTCCTGAAGAGAAGTACTCAGTCACCTGCTGGAGAAGTAGTCCCAATTATACAGGGAATATTTTCCTAAATTTTGTGTAGATAGAAGGTCTCATAATTGTTGTTGCCAGTAGACTTAAGAATGGTGATTGTCCGGAGTTACTTGGCTGTTATCAAGGATTATCAGAGAATTTACTTCCCAATTACAAGCATCAGTTTCATTAGAAAAGCGAGTATAGATCCTCAATTTCCTTGTTAAATCATTTTAGCTTGCACCATTGGCTGAAACTTAACAACAATAGAGAGCTAAAATCCTCTCTTAGTCTGATCTTTCCATCATGATACTCAACTTACAATTCCCCCTTGTACAGCAATAAGATCTACCTCAGATCACTCCTTTTGGGCGTGGGTCAAGAACGGCCACAAAATTTGCCCCTTGTGCTTTAAATTGGATCATTTGAAGCGCAAGTGCCATGCAGTTTCTGCCTCTGACGCTTCTGCCATCCCCCTTCTGGCGTTGGCCCAGCTGCAGTCATGTTCAAATTTTTCAAATGGGTGTTAATCTCCTACCCCAACCTTGGGGAATTCTGGTGCTGCTTCAAAACAGCAGCCAATCAAATTTAAAAAAAATTTAAAATTTAAAAAATTCATCCTGGTTATAGAATCCTGAATTGATGGCAGAAACAGTTTGGATGAGCTGTAATAAGTCAATTCTTAGTAGCCAATCAGATTCCTCCACCACACTAACTCCTGTGGCTGGGCCAGCGCTGGCCAAGCTTAATCAATTCAAGTGCCTTGATTGGATTGATGATAGCGTCCAGCCGTTTAGTGTCAAGCCAGATTTTGCATTGTAGGATTTTAACTAATCCTCCCAAATTCGCACCCACACCATTTTTACTCTAAAAATGGCTTCCTAAATTATAAAAACATTAATAAAATGGCAGTTGAGGCTGTAGCTGCCCCTACTAACACCCTGTTTTGCCAGCGTCTTCATGGGGTGATGGATCCCCATGTTAAGGGTATTCATATCCCCACTTTACCATATTTTGAGGAAGATGCGAAGTATGAAATTGAGGAGCTTGCTTTTGGTGCAAGCTGCACTTGCATTAACATGGCAAAAACTTCTCTTTTTGACCCTGATTATCCCATTACCCACCATTGATCAAGTCTTTCACTTATGTGCCTGTTCTCATTACTGTCGCTGAGCATTAACTTTCTTAATATGTTGAGGCGATGGACACCACCTGCCTCATAAATGAAGAAAACCCACAATTATACCTCCTTATGACAATGTCGCTGATGATTCTACAACAATGTTGTCCATCATGGTCCACCAGCTAAAGCGGGCATCAGAAAAGGTTTCCACAAAGCTTTTTCACCTTCATATATGGCTTCATAAACTATAAGATGAGGTGCCATATTGGGAATTTGTTTTTAATCTATGATAACCCCTTAGTTTGGCTCAATTACAGATAAATATGCATGGCAGCTCCCCCTTTTGTGTTAAGTACCACTAGTTCTAAAAAAAGATCGCCAAGCATTGTGATTGGATCATGTTGAAATTTTTCTTAAATAAGAATCTAGACCTTGATTTCAGGTATGGTATGCATGTGGCTGGATCATTATAGCCAATATCACTAAAAGGAATTTAGCAGAAGCCACATGTAATTATGGTTTATGCATAACCAAAGCTTCACAAAAATAATTACTTCCAGAAGTTCCTATAAGAGAAACATACAAAAGAGGCTATAGTAATAGTAGAGGACCTGAACTTCTGGGCAAAATGATCTTGACTCGTTCCTATAAAAAAGTGATCTAATGATAGGGCTGATGATATGCTAAACTACATAGTATCCTTGCGGATTTGCTCCACAATAGATAGAATGATGATGACCACTGAACCTCACAAGGTGGAAGTACAACAGCAACAATAAGCTGATGATTTGTTCTCAGCTAAAGTTGTCTCCTACATTTTTCAATATCAAACTGTTACCTTGAACAGTGTCAGATTCTGGTGGTTGACTTGAAAATAAACCTTTGACAACCATCAGATTGGGCTGATTACCCTTTCAATGCTTGAGTTAGCACCTATATTCTCACGTCAAAGCCTATTGCGATTATATAATTTGGGCTGAATATCTCAACGATAATCAAATCAAGTATTTTAGCAGAGCACTCAGCCCAAATATGCTTGCATATTATGGCCAATTTACTATGCATCAAATCTCAGCAATTGGTCCTGATTATTGGAAACACAATCAACTTAATCTTATAAAAAATTATTTGGGGACGACCTGAAGTTAATATTTGAAAATCTCATGGACCTCAGACAAATTGAAAAATGTAATCAATTTCTTGCCTTAGGGAGAAATTCATATGTTGATCTACAAAATTGGCATGATAGCACTTGTGTGAACCGCCTGAAAGGGGTTACCTATTGCTATTGAAGAAGATGCCTGCTGAAGTCCCAATCAGGGGTGCATCATTTACTTCAATTGATGCCAAAATTTCACAGGTGTATTTTGTCAGCAGTATGACAAGACTGAAATCCAGAAGATTTTAGGACAATTTTGCATGCTTTTATCGAAATTTTTGTACCTGAAATCCTCCCAATTTTTAAAATATTTTGCCACTAATTAACCTAAGAAAAGGTTTCAGTTGTAGGACAAACTGAGGTGGTATAATATTGCTAAAATTTTGTGCTAGAATGTGGCCAGGAGATGCCCTAGAGGTATAAATACCAGCGCCTGGCCTAATTGAACATTATCTAATAAATAGCTTGCAATAAAAGTCTTATTTATTTTATCCTTTTCCTGGTTTTTATCTTAATCCTAACCTTGGAGTAGTGTCAACAAACTGGAAGGACCAAATCCCCAGTTTTTATTAAATCCTGCCTTGGAAGAAGTTCCTAAGTACAAAGGAAAAATTATGCCTGAAATTGGCCAGAAGAGTTAAGCGAATTTAGTAGCCTAGTGAGTTTTTGAACGGTCCAAATACCATAAACTACTGGCACTATCAAGGATCAACCATCAGAACTTCAGCCTGAATAGACATGCAGGATAACAATTTACAAATGAGCGATCCTTGGATTTTGACAACTGGTGCTCACTCAAAACCAGTGACACTCTCCAAAATGGATTCTATTAACCAATTCCTGCCAGATTCAGCCAGACGAAACAGTGACATTGCGATGGAAACTAGAGATAAGGTCATCTCAGATTATTTTTTTTGTCAACAAAGCTCCACAGCTGGTACTCCTACACCCATAATCTTTTCAAAGTGGGGGAGCTCATGCAGCAAAACCAGCCATCCCTAATAGGGATGAGGATGATGCCTTAAACAACAAGGAATTTTAAAAATTTGGATAGTTGTGTCAAGATTGTAGGCCAGAAGCACTGAAATTACTCAGAAAATTTGGGAACTCAGAAAGTAATTATCAACTGCAATTTCCTGAGTAGATAGTATGGGCAAAGACATTAAAAGCATAACGTCCAATCAAGCTTTATTGAAAGAAAAGCAAGGCAACCTCAAAAAACAAAGCAGCCAATGCTACCCAGCTTTGACAAAAAAAAATAGGAAAAATCCCTTTCCATTTGGCCAAAAAACAGCTTGGAAAAATTAAGGGCCGAATTCACAAATCAGAAACCAGTATTTCAGAGCAATATCATGAAACCAAATCATTGGAAATTAACACTGATGCAGAAACTGATATTTCGAACATCTGTTCCATGCCTAAAGTATTGGCAGCAATCCCAACTCCAGATAAATCCCAATGGGAAAGAGTGCCAATTATGAGCAATGATACACCAAGACGTTCAAAAAGAAGTACAACCCCCATGCCTGAAACAGGGTGAGATTACTTCAAACCATTGAATTTACCAAAGTTTGATAGGGATGGAAACATTCACTCTTCTCTCAAGTTATTTGAAAAAGTAATGAGAGGAGCATCTGACAATGCAAAAGGATCAGCACTGATTAACTCACTCAATTCCCATAGCTGTGACCTTACTATGCCCTATTTGGGCGAAGATTGGTCCTATATGGATGCCAAAATTGCAATAACAAAACAGTTTGGAGGGCCTGAGAAACTAAAGACCTGAAAAAGAGAGCTTCTTAATATCAAATTCAAACAGAATGAGACTGTAAAGGACTTTGAGGATAGATTCTTCCATGAACCACAAGTTTTGTATGGGTGCAATGCAATAGATAAGTTTGACGCCAAGATTGCATTGGAGGAGGTAGGTGGATACGCGTCAGCAGTAATGAAGTGCCATATACTGGACAACGTGACGAAGCAGATAGCCTCTCTCAGAGCCCACCCTAATACCCTCGCTGGCAGGGTTGTTCTTGCCAACTCTATGCTCCTATCCAAAGTCTGGTTCGGAGCCCACGCCATCCCCTTCTCCCCAAGCTTCTTCAAATCCCTGTATGCTTTGCTACAAGGCTGGCTTTGGTCAGGCCGCCCTCCACCTGTACGGCTAGAGGTCATGTTTGGCCTTCATCATCATGGTGGCATGGGCCTACTTGACTTCAAAGCCCATGCCGCCAAGATCCTGGGAACCTGGATTGCGGCCGTCACTGCTCCTACACTCCCATCCCAACACTGGTCCCGCGCGGCCCGCTCCAACTTCTCCTGAGCCTTGGGCCTCAACAATCCATCAAACCCCCACTCCCTGATGAAATACCTCGCATCACACACATCAGCCACAGGTCCTCACGGGACCAAAACCCACTACAAACGAATCCTACTCTCCATGCGAAGCGCAGAGTGGAGAATTCGTATTAGTGGACATACAACCCAAAGAGGCCGCCCCTCTCCTCAGTTCACACAAGAGGTACAGGGGCTACCCATCCATTATGGCGTGATCCCCATTCGACCCCAAGTCCTATCCAGGGTGGACTACCTAGACATGATGGACATCCCTTATTCCACTGAGACCCAAAAGACTATCTGGAAATACGCACACCATCCTCTGTTGCAGCCTCAAGTCCGCTCCCATGTGTGGCGCTGCCTGAGGCGGGTGTATCATACAGCTGAGCGCTCTAATGCTTTACACTCATCCTTTGTCGTGTGTGGCCAGTATGGAACGCTGTTTCACCGCCTGGAGAAGTGCCCCACCTCTAAAGTAATATGGCGCGAAGTCCAACGTCTGCTAGGCCAGGATCAAACACATCCCTTCAGTCTGTCAAGAGATATGTTTGCTTCATCAATGGCCTCCCCCTCCCACCCTCCCTCCATGCTCTGGTGGTTGCAATCGCCATGTGGACTATCCACACGATTGTCTTGGATGCCATCGCTGGATCCATTCCCACCCTCCCTGAAGCTGTCCACAGATTCCGGTCTCATTTGGTGGATCACTTTCAGGCGTGGATGTTTGGATATCTTCCACCGCGTCGCCGACAGCTGGTCTCCTCCTGGTTCCCAGTCTGGTTCATCAAATCAGACTCCTTCCTCCACACGTGCTCAATAGTGGCTACGTCCCCTACTCTCGTTCCCTCTCCCCTTCCCATAAGTGGCGTTCCCTCTGGCAACAAGAGATAGCATCGCTTCTCTGGGGTGCCTCCCCTGGTACTAAGTTTTGCCTCGTCTGAGTCATATTTGGAAGTGTCCGTCCCATGGTCGGCCTTCCCCACAATAAATTTAAAATTTAAAGATTGCAATGGAGCATACAATTATGCCCTTCCGTGAACTGCACAATGTCATGTTGCCTCATTCAATGGAAGCTTGGAAATCCAAGATCTTACAAATTACTTGAGAAGCTGTTCCTGTATATCAACACACCTAATCGGGCCAAAGATCATCAAAAATCCCGATTTTTTGGCCCAAAAAATAACACTATGTCCGACCAGGGGAAAAGTTTCCAAAATAAAAACCAAAAATTTGAGCAAAAACAGCAAACAGGGCCAATTACATGATACAAATGTGGTCAAATAGGGAATTTGTTAGCCAATGCTTCAGATGGTACAACAAAAAGCCTGGGGTCAACTTTGCTCTAGAAATTAACAGTGACAGTGAGGTGGGAAAAGAGCAGGTGGAGTAAAGGCAGAATGCTCTAACTCCACCGATTTTCAAACCATTCCACCTGGCCCTGGTGAGCTCTTTAGGGCCGAAAATGTTGCTGAAAATAACCTCAACCATATTGGGGCTAATGATGTCATGATGTTCACTACTTGGGCCACAGCAAAAGATACTAAACCCTTGAAAATAACCAAAGAAGCCCAAGCTGAGGTATCAAAACCTTACACAAAGCAAATTATTGATTGGGGTTTGTACCTACAACCCAGATGTTCAACTGACCTACCTAAGCTTAACAACATTCAAGTAGCAATTCCCATGAAGACTTTAGCAGATAACTTCCCAGTTATTTGCTCAAGCCTGAAAAAACACCTGGAATCAAACAACAGTCACAGCATTCACACAATAAATACCTCTGAAAACTACTATGAATGTACTTATGTGGACATAGTGGTAAACAAGGTGCAAGTTCAGGCCATTGTCAATAGTGGCGCTCCTATCAATATATAGTCAGTACAAAGTTGGTTAGAAGACTGAAAATTGCACCCGATGTTGCCCATTGTCAGGAATATGGAACTGCTGGAGCGCATACAACTAAATCACTGGGCGCCTACAGTACCTTACCTTTCATATTTGGATCTATTGTAGTAACGGCACCTGCTATAGATTTGCCAAATATGAACTATGATATCCCAATTGAAACTGATTTCCTAAGAAGATATGGAGTTGTTACCAATCATAAGGACAATACTCTCATCATTCTTGGTCAGACTAATCCACTTTACTATAACCATGATAAGGCAGTTGAGAAAAAGAAACCCAGCCAATTCATAAATCTGGCCTACAAAGATGGAGTCATCCCGATTGAGTATCCCAAAGCATTGTTAAAGATAAAACCACTACCCACAAAGTTTGATGAGTCAAATGTCATTCCACTTCGATCAAATCAGACCATTACTATACCATCCAGAGAACAAATAATCTTCCTAAAGGGACTAACATCTAATATTCTGGAAGGACTCTATGGTGAAGTATATCAACCATGGTCTAAATCTCGATTTGAACCAAACATTGCCCCTGGTATTATCATTCTGGGCCACAGGAATTACATATTTTTGTGCAAACCTGCAAAGTTGGCCCATCTCCATCAGGCAACATCAAACAATCACTTTTCTGCATCTGTTCCTTACCATGGAAATTCACTCATTCCATGAGTTTGGAAATTTTGTCAAATTAGGGCTCACCAATAAAGGCCAACTCAGCATACATAATGTTGTCCCTATGGCTGATTTAAGCAACCTGACCAACTCTGATAAGGGCCAAGCTCAGGAGTTATTCTCTAAATATTGATAAATATTCACATAAGATGATTTTAACTTAGGTTGTGCTAACGGTGTCATTCTTAAAAAAAATTAATACTGGAGATCATAAACCTATATGATAATGCCCGATTAGATGCTCAAAATCAAAAGAAGAAGCAGTATCCAAGGAGACTAAGGAACTCCTCGTTTGTGGCATGCTAGTCCCTTCAAAAAGTCCATGAGCAACACCAATTTAAATAGTGAAGAAAAAGGATGGAAGCAACTGAGTAGTCATTGACTATCAGAAGTTAGACAATATCACAAAGAAGGCTTGTACCCTCTGCCAGAAGTTGATGATGCCTTGTATAGGCTATGGGGCGCGAAGTTCTTCTCAGCAATGGATCTTATCAGCGGATATTACCAAACAGATCTTCCCAATGAGGAGCGCAAGAAATGTACAATCATAACCCAAGAGGGCCTATTACAGCCAACGAGAATGCCTCAAGGGCTCTGCAACGCCCCAGCCACATTCCAATAGGAAATGGACACAATCCTGGGAGATTTAAAATTTTCATGCATACTATTGTACCTTGATGATATCAACGTTTTCAGCCTCACTTTTGACAACCATTTGCAACACTTAGAGGAGGTTTTAAAAAACTAGCTGCTGCAAACTTAAAAATTAAGCCCAGAAAATGTCAGTTTTTCAAAGATCAACTGGAATACCTCAGATTCGTGATTAATAAAGTTGGTCTTCAGATCCAACCCTCTAAGTTGGATGTCATCTCCAAAATGAAATTTCCCAAATCCAAGTGTGATATTCAAGTATTCCTTAGCATGATTGAGAACTATTGATGATTTATAGCCAACTATGCACAACTTGGAGAGCTGCTTTTCTATCTGCTTAAAGATAAGGTCCCATTTGACTGGACTCCAGCTTTCCAGAATGCATTTAACCAACTACAATTGGCCCTATTGTATGAGCCTGTTCTTTGATACCCATACTTTGATTGTGAATTTATTGTTCAAACTGACACATCCCTAAAAGTAGTGGGGGTCATGTTATCCAAAGTTGGGGAAGGCGGTGAAGCCATCCAGTTGCCCTCACTAGTCAGATTTTAAATGTTCATGAGAGGATTTAAATGGTGATGGAATGAGTATGATTATCTGTCATATATACTTGCAAGCAATTCTGGGTCTACCTTCATGGTACTCATTTCATTTTTGTTACCAATCATGCTTCTTTAAGATGGTTGGACAACTTAGAGAAATTGAGGGCTGGTTAGCCCGATGGGCATTAAAGTTTCAAGCCTATGACTACACCATTGAGCATCGAGCTGGGGCAAAACACCAAAACGCCGACTGTCTATCCCAACTACATACCATTGCAACAATTAATTGGGCCGCCAATGAATTGTTTATGAAAATGATCAGCGGAGAGTATCAGGATGAGCCCAAATCCATCCAAAAAATACTATTGGATCTACAAAAAAACCAACCATCAAAAACAGGATGCTTTATAAGATTGTCAAGGACAAAAAAGTTTATTTTCCCAAGACCATTGGCCCAACAGACCTAATAATGGTAGCGCATAAGGCCATAGGGCATGGTGGATTCAAAAAGACAAAAGAGCACCTGAAGAAATTCTACTATTGGGAGTCATTGCATTTTGACATCCAAGAAACGCTGGAATGCCGTGCAGAGTGCCAAGGTGAAAAAACATTCTAAGAAAGCACATCTTGCCAGCTTGTCTGGCCCAACTTTGCATGGCACACTGTATCTATCGATGTTGTTGTCCACATTCAATAAGCAATATGAAGGCCAAGTACATAATAATAGCTATCGACCAATTGACTAAATGGGTCAAGGCAAGGCCATTTGGGAAGCTAGAGCAGCAACCACCACCAAGTTCGTACTTGAAAACATCATCTGCAAACATAAATGCCCCCAGGTTATTCTGACCAATACTGGAACCAACTTTACCACCAATGTTCTTGCCAAGCTCAACCAACTAATGAAAGTACAAGGTGTGCTTTATGCCCTCTATCATCCTAAAACTTATGGGACTGTTGAGCGTGAAAATGGGATATTGGTGAACATTATCTGAAAATTAACCTCAACCAAACCATCCAAATGGAGTACATATCTAAGTTTGGCAGTCTTCTCCTACAATATCTCCAACCATTCATCAGCCAGGATGTCTCCATTTCAAGTATTATACGGTAGACACCCAGCCCTACCAACGCTGCTATATTTGGCCCTAGAGGGTCCTGGCGAAAAACTTACCCGCAGTACATTGAAAAGCTTGCAGATGCTTTAATCAAACAACACGATTAAGCCTTCAATAAACAGTTTTGACATGAAAAAAGCCAGACATCAAAAGGACTTAGAGAATCACTACCCACTGGCCAAATTTGAAGTTAATGACGAAGTTCTATTTTACAACACCCATAAATTGGCCAAATGCAAAAGTTAGATCACATCTGGGTCATGCCATTTGAAGTGATTGAGAAAACATCTAAGTTCATATACACCATCAAGGATATTAGGAATGACCATATATACAACCAGGTCCATGCGAAATTCTTAAGAAGGTTTAATAAGTGGGCCAATTAATAAAAGAAAAAGTAAAAAAACATAAAACATAAAAACACAAAAATACAAAAAATGAAAATAAAAAAAGCAAAAAATACTTATATAATATTTTTATTCTAGTTAATATTTTAGTTTGCACTTGAGGTTGAGGAGAGGACTCAACTTCAGACTCAACAGGCATTCAGGCTGTCATACTTCAGACTTATCTGCCATTTGGGCCAAAGTTACCAAAAAGAAAAACCAAGTCCATTCTCATTGGGTGTTTGGGCTGACGAAAAAGGAACAACATAGGCTAATCAGGAATCTTAGGGCTTATGTTCAAGTTAAGAGGGTGGAAATGTTTGATTTGATGGTTGACTCAAAAAATAAACCTTTGACAAACATCAGATCAGGCCAATTACCCTTTCAACGCTTGAGTTAACAACTATATTCTCACCTAAAAGCCTATTACATTTATATATTTTGGGCTGAATATCTCAATGACAATTCAATCAAGTATTTTAGCATAGTGCTCAGCCCAGATATACTCGCATATTATGACCAATTTTCTATGCATCAAATCTCAGCAAAGGGTCCCAATTATTTGGAACACAATCAACTTAATCATATGCAAAATTATTCGCTGATGACCAAAGTTAACATCTGAAAATTCCATGTACTTCAGACATTTGAAAAACGTAATCAATTTCCCACATTAGGGCGAAATTAATATGTCAATCCATGTAATTGTCATGATGGCACTTATGTGGACTGCCCAAAAGGGAGTACCTAGTGATTGAGGGAGAGGCCTGCAAAAATCCCAATTAGGGGTGCATCATCTAATTTAATTGATGCCAAAATTTCACAGAAGGTGTATTTCATCAGCAGTATGACAAGACTGAAATCCAAAAGATTTTGGGAAAATTTTGCATGCTTTTATCACAATTTTTGTACCTGAAATCCTCCCAA
The DNA here is from genome assembly GCA_022478985.1 of Massospora cicadina. NCBI lineage: Eukaryota > Fungi > Entomophthoromycota > Entomophthoromycetes > Entomophthorales > Entomophthoraceae > Massospora > Massospora cicadina. The sequence goes on from JAKSZP010005476.1 coordinate 34,424, forward strand.
TTTTGAGAGTATTTTGCCACCAATTAACCTAAGAAAAGGTTTCAGTTGTAGGACAAACTGAGGTGGTAAATTAGCTGTTAAAATTTTGTGCTGGAATGTAGCCAGGAGATGCCCTAGAGGTATAAATACCAGCGCCTGGCCTAATGAACATTATCTAATAATTAGCTTGCAATAAAAGTCTTATTTTATCATTTTCCAGGTTTTTATCTGAATCTTAACCTTGAGAAGTGTTGACACACTGGAAGGGCCGAATCCCCAGTTTGTATTAAACCCTGCCTAAGGAGAAGTTCCCAAATATGAAGGAAAAATTACGCCCAAAATTGTCTGGAAGAGTCAAGGCAAATTTAATAAGCCTAATGAGTTTTTGAACGGTCTAATTACCATAAACTACAGGCAATATCAAGATTCAACCATTTGAACTTGAGCCTGAAAAGATGTGCAGGATAAAAATTTCCAAATGAGTGATCCTCAGATTTTGAAAAACAGCCTGGTTTGCATTGATACAGTGAACAAAATGATTTTTCAGGCTACCATTGATCTGTTTGAACCCAAAGAAGAAAGAGTAGAAGATCTTGCTATCAATGCTGAGTGACACTGAATGGCGTCAGACTGTTAAAACAGCTTTAATTGCATAATTCTTCATCTTTACAAGCATCCTGGGACAAATACCCTTAAGATCTGTATAAAAAGCAAGAATAAGGTAAGCCTGAAAGCGTCAAGTACAAAAAAGCAAAAATTACAAATGAGATGCCACCATGAAGCAGCTAAATGATTCGCTGGCAACCCTAAGACTCTCCGGCATGATAGTAAAGATTGGTGGAGCTACTATTAGAAGATGGACAAGTGGTACTAATTTATATTTAACGACCAAGACTTAATTGCTGAAAAAATGCCACTTACTGAGATCAAAGCCTTTTAGGGACGATGATCAAAGGTAGCATGGCGAGCCTCAAGTAAATCAAAATCTTGGTCCAAGATAGGCAGGTCAAAACTCCATCTGGTAAGTATCCAGCAATCATCATAGATTATTATGTGCAAGATCATGTAACTCTACAGCAAAAGTTTTCAATACTGTGGTAACAACAGATTGCCAAACAAGGCACTTATTTACCTGGTCTATCCTACACTAAATGAGTGTTCAGCCAATGACAAGCGGAATCTCAGTGCTGAAATATCTGTCATAGATTTTAGAGACCACTAAAGGAGTCACCAAAAGGCAATGCGCTATGACCCAACTCATGTGCATGGATATGCACAACATAATATATGACCGCATCACTTTGGAACTTGACCATATGTACAATCGCTGAATGTACACTAGAGCCATATCACATGGGGCCATGGATCCAGATTGTGATCCTACATAATAAAGCTTCTGAAACTTTTAGATTTGCGCCCAATAATCCTTCCAAATGCAAAATACCTGCTCCTCACGCGTTTTTATCAAGATGCTCAATGACCAAGGCGCTGTGCACCATCCACAAGACCCAACAAAGGTCCATTAAGGAAAATAATTGATGTATAGTATCAGCGCTACAAAGAATCACTTGTAGGACACATGAGGATCTGAGGATAGCTAACTTAAGTACTTGAACATAGAGAAGGTTTACAATTGGGTAACATGGTCTTTTCTCCATTTGGCTATCTGAGCAGTTGGATACCCCAATAATTTTTTCCTGGATCTAAACATTATACTCACGCTTGAGACCAAGGTTATCATTTTTAATGAGTTCATGAATGTGAGAATTAATGGGATGGCTCTCTGCTAAGGAAATCCCATATCCCCTATCCTTTTCAAATTCGCCACAAACATCATGTTACAGCAGCGGAGGTAAAGCTTCAGGAAATTAAATATCATTACCAGTGGCCATTAAAAAAGGGCTTTTCTGATAATATGATTGTGGTGATTAGCTCTGAAGATGACCTTTGAGGCGTCAAAGAGCTTTTCAGCTCCTACTAAATTGGTGTCAACCATAGGAAGTGATATCATGAAAATGCTGCAATAAATATCAACAGCCCAAAGTTCAACCTGCCTTCTATCCTAACTCCCCTACTCCCCACGCAGATATTCTGCTACCTAGGATAAAACTTTGTTAAAAGGCCTAGCAGTCAATAAGATGTAACAAGTGGTGCAAACATTTTTTTTCTCTAGTCCTACTATATATGCGTGCCTGAACCTCAAAGGCAAGGTTCAAGAAATCTACTTATTTATTTTACTAAACCTCTGGTACTTTTCTTAAATGCTTCGAATGATTCAATGTTGAAGCTCAAGACAAAGCCACTTAAACACTTTTCTTTGGCACAAGATGAAATCAGCGTTAATCACACTTAAGATCCTGTTAAAACCTAGCAAGGAGAAGATAAGCGCTTTATAAATTTTAAAACGCTTTTCAGAAGATATGGAGAAAGCTTTTCTTCAACATGATGAAGATGCACATACGTGCCAGATTTTTATCTGGGGCGTTTACTGGGCCAAACTCAGAGACACCCAGAACGTATTTCATTTCGCTCCATACATGAATGGTTGATGACTCATTCAAAGTTGCTCACCCTGTGGATGAGTCTATCATACTGGCGGATATACAGTTAGAAGATTTGGCTAGAAAGCAGTTGTTAAAAAATTGTGGCACAGGATGTTATTTATAATTTGATGGATACCTAAATCCTGAAAATCAGTTATGAACTTGGTAATGACGTGGGAATACCTCGATAAAATTAGGAAAGAATGTGATGATATGGCATTTAATTTTTTATAAAGACAAATCAAATTAAAGAGACAACCCCTGAAGCTTATGCAAAGCCTACCATCAAGACCCTATATCTTTTATGACTGGACAAAGGATAGGCACAATATCAACTACAGCCTCAGGAGTTGGTATTACGCCTTTTATGAAAGTTAGTATCCACCAACCAGCATTTGTTACTTGCAGATTATGCACTGGGCCATCAAGAAGGGCAAGCACTTTTACCCAGATTTACCTTTCAAAGACTGCCCAGTTTTCGCCAAAAGCGAGGCAGACAATGGATATTTTGAATTCTGAGTGCATCATAATTAAGCGGTATTAGTCCGCAATGAGATACCTACTATCTGGTGAAAAATTGTCGCCAGATTTGCAACCCTTCCAAGACCTGTTTTTCACAAAAAAGCTATAAAATCAACTGATCAAACTCTGAGCCTTCCTTAACCATTATTGTACATGGGTTGCTCACTTGGCAATCATGGCCATATAATTGAGCCATGAGGGCTCCCAAAATAAAGGTCTGGTTTCCAAAGAAAATACTAAGGTTTTTCCATCAAAATGCACAAATTACAACGTTCTTGAGTTGTAATATGAGATGCTTTAAAACATTTGCCTTGCTTCCCTTGGTTCAATTGTTGTTTATTTTGAGGCGTCCTATAGACTAAAGTTTATTGTAAAGTATGCCAACTGACGCTAAACTATGTCCAGTGATGGTTTTTGCCAACCAGGAATGGTTGATGAGGCTATTCAGTTTGCTATATCTGAATACATTCTTTTTTATTTCAGCCAAAAATTTTATCTCTTCCATTCCCTCTTACTGATGTATTTATTTTAATTTCAATAATTCTGATAAAGGTATGAAGTTTAATATATAAAGATATTAAAGCTTGGAATACATAAAAGAAGATTAAGATACCTAATTTATAATGTAGTTATCTTAAGCAAAATATATAAATGCAGCACCTAATATCTTATGAATTTATTGGAGGAAGGCTGACCAGGGGATGGACACTTCCAAATTTGACCTGAAAGAAACAAAACTTAGTAACAGGGAAGGCACCCCAGAGAAGTGATGCTATCTCTTGTTGCCAGCGGGAACGCCACTATGGGGAGGGGGAGTGAATGTGTGAAGGGGCCATAGTCACAATTGAACACGTGTGTAGGAAAGGGTCTGATTTGATGAACCAAACTGGGAACCAAGAGGAGACCAGCTGTTAGCGACGCGAAGGGAGGTATCCAAACATCCACGCCTGAAAGTGGTCCACCAAATGAGACCAGAATCTGTGGACAGCTTCTGGGAGGGAGAGGGTGGAGCCTGTGATGGCATCCAAGACATTCGTGTGGATAGTCCACATGGCGATTACAACCACCAGATCATGGAGGGAGGGTGGAAGGGGGAGGCCATTGATAAGCAAACATATCTCTTGACAGACTGAAGGGATGTGTTTGATCCTGGCCAAGCAGACGTTGAAATTCGCGCCATGTCACTTTAGAGGTAGGACACTTCTCCATGCGGTGGAACGGCGTTCCATACTGGCCACACACGTCGCAGGATGAGTGTAAAGCATTAGAGTGCTCAGTCGTATGGTACACCCACCTCAGGCAGCACCACACATGGGAACAGATTTGAGGCTGCAACAGAGGATGGTGTGCATATTTACAGATAGTCTTCTGAGTCTCAATGGAGTAAGGGATGTCCATCATGTCCAGGTAGTCCACCCTGGATAGGACATGGGGGCGTGTGGGGATCACGCAATCATGGATGGGTAGCCCCTGTACCTCTTGTGTGAACTGAGGAGAGGGGCGGCCTCTCTGGGCTGTGTTTCCGCTAATACAAATTCTCCACTCAGCGCTCCTCATGGAGAGGAGGATTTGTTTGTAGTGGGTTTTAGTACTGTGAGGACCTGTAGCCGATGGGTGGGAAGCCAGGTATTTCATCAAGGAGTGGGGGTTCGATGGATTGTTAAGGCCCAAGGCGCGGGAGAAGTTGGAGCAGGCTGCGCGGGACCAGTGTTGGGAGGGGAGCGTAGGGGCAGTGACAGCCACAATCCAGGTGCCCAGGATCTTGGCAGCATGGGCTTTAAAGTCAAGCAGGCCCATGCCACCATGATGATGAGGGCCAAACATGACCTCTAGCTGTACTGGTGGTGGGCGGCCTGACCAAAGCCTTACTTGCAGAAGGGCATACAAGGATTTGAAAAATCCTGGGGAGAAGGGGATGGCGTGGGCTCCAAACCAGACTTTGGAGAGGAGCATAAAATTGGCTAAAACAACCCTGCCAGTAAGGGAAGTAGAGTGGGCTCTGAGGGAGGCAATGCGCTTTGTCACGTTGTCTAGAATATGACTTTCCATTACTGCTGATGCATAGCCGCCTGCCTCCATCCACACGCCTAGATGGCGGACAGGCCCTATGGTAGGGCGTGGTACGAAGGGGAGCACTAGTGGGGCAGTGTGGGGTGAGCAGGGAGGGCGAGCACGTGTGCGAGCAGATGGGCTGGGCTGGGCATTGGTCGCTGGGGCCCAGCAGGTTTGATACCGACCAAGGAGGATGATTTCAGTTTTGGAAGCTTTCAGTTCAGCATTACTTACCCGGAGATACTCCTGGATGAGAGCTTCAAGTGCACTTGCATCTTTATTATTAGACACCCCAAACACATGATCATTTGCAAACACCATCATCTTGACTGGGGCTTGGCCTTGTACAGGGACCCCAGTGAGTTGGGCATTCACATTTCGAATTAGTGGGTCAAGGCTAAATTTGTATAAGAGTGGGCTAAGGGGGTCCCCATGTCATAAGCCCCTTTGAGGGTGGACTACTTCCGTTAGGAAGCCAGTGCCACGCACTGCCATTCTTGCAGATTCCGTGAGCAGCATCACCTAGTTGATGAAGCGAGGGAGTAGGCGGAATTGATGGAGGAAGGCACTGAGGTATACCCAGTTTACTCTATCATAGGCCTTATGTTGGTCCAAGAATACAAGTGCCCTAGAGGCTGTGGACTGGCATGCGTTAGCCACAGAGTGCACGTTGTCCTAAATCGACCTTCTGGGTGTGAAACCAAATTGTTCTGGGGAGATGGTGGCAGATGCTACAATCCCTAAACGGTTAGCCATGATTTTAGTAAAATTTATGTATCCGTGTTAGTTAAAGAAATGGGGCGCCAGTTGGCTAAGTCTAGCTTGTCTCCTTTCTTGAAGAGTGTAACGGTGAAGGCCTCTTATCCTCCTGGTAGGAGGCGCGTTTCCAGAAGGCTCTGGTTAATGGAAGCAAGCAGCAGTGGGGATATATATTAAAGTACTTTTTGTAGAATTCATATGGAATGCCATCTGGGCCTGGGCATTTCTGATTTGGTGCACCGTGGATGGCTGACCAGAGCTCATTCAGAGTAATCAAATTCATTAATTTTGGGTATCGGGAAATGGTGCAGATGTGGGTTCAGTCAAAAAAATTTTGCCACTTTGGCTGGCTGAATTGGATCAGATTGGTATAACTCAGAGTAATACTTTTGTATTTTGATTGCTACTTCAGCTGGCATATCCGCGATGGAATCATCCAATCTCCGCACCTGTGTGCAGGCCACACTCTGGCGTGGTGCAAAGATTTTTTAAAAAAATATGCGGTGCACTTGTCTCCCTCTGTAATGCGTTTGGCCCTGTATTGAACACAAACCCAATGTTTGTGTTGCCTTTCAAGTGAGTTGAGGTGGGCGGCTGCTTCCGCCCACTTCTGGCCCCATGCAGGGCTGTAGCCTGTGGCTGGGATGTTGGACTCCAGGTGTGCCAACTCTGTCAGAGCATGCAAAATGATGGCCGATGTGGCTCATGAGCATTGGGAGGATAGGTGGTGAGAGTGGCGGATGGTATCCTCTTTGAAGGCTGACCATGTAGAAATTGGGTCCACATAAAATGGTGTAACAAACTCTTTTGCCAAATTTGCTGATTCCACCCAAGTGGAAAATCCTAGCGACACAAGTTTGGAAGGGCGGAGTTTACAACAATGTGGGGCCTTAACCACTGTGACAGGTAAGTGGTAGGCTATTGTTACCAGAGGTGGTCAGAGAATTCAATTTTTGTTGTTAGTAAGTGGGAAATGTGAGATTGAAATTTTGCTGGTATGAGGATAAGGTCAATGCGGGTCATGGACCTTAATTGGCCGTTGTGGATGTGGGGGCGCATATTGTTTTTAAGCAGAAGGGCTTTCCATGGCCACGCATCTATTAACCCAAGGGTGGCCTTTAGAACGCGAAGTTCTACATGACCCTGGGGGGCGTGGGAGGAGGAAGGCCAACAGTCCGTGGGTGTGTTTAGCCAACAGTTCATGTCACTGACTACAAAAGGGTCTGTGGGGTAATGGAAGGGATTTGACTGACAAGAAAAATTCCTGACTCTCTCGTGCACAGGTTGGGGCATAGATGTTGATGATAGCATGTGCCACGTCAGCCCACAAGAAAGTGACAACGAGGACTCAGCCATTGAGGAAGGATTCCAACAATAAAAATTTAAAAAAATTGTTTTTCCGAACTAGCACCCCACAGTGCTCTGACCAAAAGGATAGGGATGGGAGGAGCATGGTTTTCCAAGCATCCTCGGAACCTCACAGACAATGGGACTTTTGGATGGCCAGTATATTCACGTGTAAATTTTTTTGTAAAAAACTCAGTTTCCTAGTCCAGGATGGTGAGGCCTTGAGTCTGGCGATATTCAATGTCCCTAAAGTGAAGGTTTCCCCCATCACACCTTAGGTGCAAGGGGGTGGGCACCCAGGCCCACTAGCCTCCTCTAGATCCCCATGGGCCTTCATGGCAGCATGGGTGTTTGCAGCAACGTTATTGGTGGTTTATAAATTTTAGCAGAGAGGTTCACGTTGGCTTTTGCCTTCGCTTTTTGTTCCCCAACATTGAGAAAATTTTTTGTGGTGTGGATGAGTTTGGTGCACCAACATTCAGTTCAAAAAAAATTTTCAGGTAGGTTGGAAACCAAGTCAGTTTCAACCGGAGCTTGGTTGCAAAGGTCAGGTGAGATTGAGTCACCCATCAGATCCTCAGATTGGTTGGCCCAATTGGCATGGGCTTCCCAATCTGATTGGTTGATGGATTCCCAAGTTGCTTCCACCGTGAAGGTTTTGATATCCTCCTGGCGTTGGGAGTGTGGATAGCGGTGATGACTTTGGCCACTTCCTTGGCCGCGGCTCTGCGGGCCTGCTTGGCCTTCTTCCACTCTTGAGGGGAGATAGATTTACTAGTAGGTAGCAGCCTTGTGCTCCCCACAGGAAAGCCTCTTTGGTGCTTGTGGTTGGTTTGTAGTGTGCCTCTCCGCTGGCCATGGCCGCTGAGGGGTGCTCCTGAAATGTGATGCCCTACTTGGTGGGGAATGCATGTGCCTTATAGCCAAACGCATCACAGTGGGTGCAGATGGGGGGTGCACTATCCACGGTTACTGGAAAGGGTGGGTGGTATGCCCTTCAATATTGAAATATGTGGAGTGCAGGATCTGGGTTAGGTCCTTCATGATCTCCTTGGTTGGGGTCAGAACTGCGATGGCTTTGCCAGTGCACAGGTGTGGCATCACTGTAAAGCGTTGCATCTCAAAAGATTTTATTTCACCATATACAGTGAGGCCATCTTTCAGGTGCTGCTCCAAAATGGCACGTTTCACCATAGTAGGCAAAAAGTCAAATGTGAGGAAAATTTGGTTGGATTTTGTCCATCTGGTGCATTTAGTTTCGATGACCCATTGCCCTTCAGGGAGGTTGATCACTATGCGTACTTCAGCAGCTTTGTCTGCTGCCTCCTTGTTTTTGAAACTGAGGTCCAGCCAACTGTGTGACATGGAGTGAGGTATGATGTACACCATGGTCAGGAAAAAAGTGTGTACATCCCAACAAATTTTTTTCCATAAAGCTATTTGTTGGATGTCCAGAAACACACAGACTCCATATTCCACCGATGAGAGTGGTAGGGAGTGTGGCGTGTTGATTTACTGGTTGCATCGCGCTTGCCAAGTGATGATTTCTGGGGAAATAGTGACCACCAGTTTTTTTATTCCGCCAGTTTCTCCAGGGCGTTTTTGAACGTTTGAGGCCGCGGGCCTACCACCTGCTCCTCTTACCTTACTTTCCCAACTGCTCCCTGACATGGGCGCAGACTAATCTCCTCTGTGAGATTATCAAACTAGAATCAGACTTGAATTGAATAAGATGCAAAAGTGATTGCAACGATAGAGAAAAGTTTGCAGCATCTAATATCTTATATACAAAAAAGATATTTTTGACAAAGAAGTAAAAAAGTTTTCTTAAATATAAAGACATAACTATATGTTTGATTAAGAAAATGTATCTATTTACTAAAGTTAATTTTAGCAGAAAACCCTAAAGGTTAAAATTACATTGATTTATATCAACATGAAAAAATAGTATCCAAAGTTTATATATATTTATTTTTTGGAGAGATTTTCTGAAGGATTATATATTTTATTTAGTTTTATAAATTTCTGAAATTATATATAGTAGTGTGATAGACTTAAATCTTTTATTATATCATAAATTTGATGTCTCTGCTAATTTTGAAAGTTCTTTGCCTGTCCATATTAGTATATTTAAAGTCATTTTTAACTAGTCTTGGTTTCCCCCATCTAAAATGTTTGTATTGGAGATACATAATAATTTGATAGAGGCTTATAAGGATAGGATCTGAAGTTTGAATCTTACAATGCTGCATTACTTAGTTTATTAATAAGGTGATAGGTTTACATATGCTCTCAGACTAAAGCTCATAGCTCAATTTTTAAATAACGCAAAAGCAATATTAAACAACATACAATGGTCTCATTGTATTGTTTAGCTCATTCTAGATAACCAAAAGATTAGTATTATATTTATTATTGCTTATCATCTATAAAGTTTAAATCCTTCAATAGCATAATCATAAATTTTTGTCCCATATAATAAAAGAATACTTGTATAAGAAGATAGGATCCATTAGGCTTAACTAGTAGCAAAGTCTGCAAGGATTATGAGGGAATTATCAAGTTGGCGCGCAGTAATTATATCTTTTGTACTGGGAAAGAGGGTTGATGCTCTATCTTGTTAACTTCTTCAGGGGTTTTAGACTTTTAGTGCTACCCAGACATACTTTGGTAAGATAAATTTTTTATAACAAGACATAATAATGTTAATAGTAAATAGGGCTGCATTTTTACCAACTTGTTTGTTTGGGTAATTATTTATAAAATATAAAGCTTGGTAAACCCTGAACTAGTTCTTATATCATTCATTGTTGTATGGCTAATTGAAATGGCTTTATATATAGCTAAAAACCTATATAGCTTTTTAAGGCCTCCCAGAAGCTATGAACTTGTCTCATACAATGGAGCTTTTTGGTATAATTTCTTAAGACTAGTATTTTAGTTACTCTATAGAAATCTCATCAATGCCTCCATCTTTCCATGTCTAAAGGAAGAAGCCCATAAATGCATTTGGAACTATTAACTTTTCAGGTGACAGACGATTGTTGGTTAATCATTCTCATTATTGGACTTTTATTGTATATTTGTAAGCTGTATGGGTGGATAACTTAATAATTTAATCCAAAATCTCTTGCCACTGAAAATGTCTTATAAAAGTTCTTAACGGCTTCAATGTTATCCATGAATCATATATAATAAAACCAAGGCTAGTTCCTGAGCTAAATAATAAATTTAATCTATCCTCACTGATCAGTAATTGTAATTCTAATTTTGCTACAAGTTCAAAAAGTTCAATCAAAATCTTGCCAAGTTGGTAATAAATGGTAAAATTTTCAAAAAATGCATTAGTTATTGAATTTCATCAATTACCTATTTCAAGAGGTGCGCTCTTAATCATAGTGATAATTCACGTTCCACTAAAATTTCTCTTTTGCCTTGGACAACAATTTCACTGTTTCCTATTTGTCTGTTATAATTTGTTTAATAATTTTCTGTTTACAAACAGTTATAAACCAAAATAATTTTAAATAACTAATATTCTTGGTTAAAACTTGCACCTAGATTTCATAAGGATATCTTTTTCATAGGAAACTATTCATATTTCCTCTAAATTCAACTAAAATTTTCATTGTCTCTGTTGAATAAATTTCTGGAATAATTTTGATATTATTATTTATTTAGATTAAAAAAGAAACTAAGGCTTAAGTCCGGTCAGACAATTACAAAACTTATTTTGTAGTAAGAGTGTTTTGGCTCATAATTTGGACAAAATTGGCCAAACAACCCTGGCCATTTCTTGGTAAAACCTTTTGAATCAGGGTAAAAATTCAATTATCAATTGTGAAAATAACCCACATTTGGGCAGTCAGATTGCTCTGAATCGCTGGCCAAATCTTGGGATTTCTTCTGAGGTCCCTCCACTTCATATGGTAAAGCTAATAAAACAAAAACTGCAGAGACTGACCCCTCTTATAGGTGGAGGAGGTCTCGCCAGGTGCTAAAATTTCCCAACAAATGATTGGGTAGAATACATCAAAATCTTACCTCATGGGTGAATATTACCTATCAACAGTTGACTGTTCCCTAAACGCAAGGCAAGTATCAACCAACCCAATCGGCCAAATTGCAATATTTCCTAATTCAGATTCTACCTTGCAATCTGAAATTTGATCCTTAACATCTTAATTATTAATTATTTTTTTTTAGTACTTGATGGTCCCAACCCAACTTAATTACTAATTATTGATCTATTAAGGGGGTTTGTTTCTTACCTCCTGAGAGGACTAATAAACATATAAAAACACTAATTTTCTAGTTTTTTAATGTTTATTTTTTATAAATATTAGTGTTTTCATTTCCCTATTTGATGAATTATAGGGAGAAAAGCACCAGCGAGCATCTCCTCAGCCAAAAATCTAACAAGTGGTGCTCACTACAGGGGACCCTGTATACCACAAAAAGACCTGTTTAAAAATGCAAACTATCTTAGAACCAAGGCTAGCAGAGTTGGAGCAACAACTAGTCAGTGTTTTTACTTGCCTCAAAAGGCTTGAGCAGCACTAATTGCAATGCCCTTATGGGTCTCCCATGGTTTCTATAAATTCCTTTGAGGGATAAGTCTACCCCAGGTGAGGAAATTGTTGCTTCTTTCCTCTTTATGTATGAAGTTGCTATGGAAGGGGCAACAGACCACCTTAAAATAAACTACCTCCTTCCCTGCTTGAGTTATGGCACTCTAGAGATAACAGTTTCGCATATGGCTACCCTCAGCACCTGAGTGGAGGTGAAGCAAGCACTCACTGAAGAATTCAGCTCCCTACACAATTTGAACAGGCAAAATAGGCCTTTATGTTCCTTAGCATGCAACAGGGTGAATCAATCGCCTCTTTTGCTGAACTCTTTTACATCAAAGCTCAAACCTTATTGCTTGAAAAATACTACTCCTAGGCAATGATATTGCGGCTGGTTTGGCGTCCCATCCCTCCTTGGCAATGCACCTCTCTTTTGTAAAGCGCTCATTTAAAAGTGTACAAGATTTCAAGGAATCTTTGATAGAGGTGGATGATTTCTATAAACTTGACCATATGCAAGTGTCTCTGAGCCAAGCATCTAGATGACCAATTTAGCCTCTACTATGGCTGATTCCCTCTGTAAAACTGCTCCTATGGAGTTGCCATCACAAACTGCTTCTTCTTCCTATAACAATAAGAAAATGGTAATGGCTGTGACGGAGCAATGCTCCCCCTTCTTTAGCTCCAAGAGCCCAGATGGTGAAAGCAGTCATTCCTTTATTTTGCCCATTTTTTTCACCAGAGCGGCACTCCAAAGTGGTTCAAAAAAACTGCTCTTAATCCTAAACCCCTTTCTTGGGTGCCAATTGCCCCCTCTAATGAATGGTTAATGACCAGGTCACAAAGGCTAAAATGCCTGTGTCACTAAAGCACAAAGTCAGTGATTGACCTAAAGCTTATGAAGTTGCAGCATCCACCTCTGCAACGCTATTTCTCTCAACCTCTTATCCAGCTAAATCTAGTCTGGATCCTGTCTCCATAAGGCAGAGCAAACCCACTGCTTCAAAGGTTGAAATCGAGCTGTGATAACTCCAACGCCTCACCCCGAATTCTAAAACAGTTTATGAGCAGCCTCAGGGTCTCTCTGGAAAACAAGGAAGCCCTAACCTTACCCCACAACCAATGGGCTCCCTGTTGTGAATTGATAACCTCTCTGATGACGAATCTGAAGGGGGTTGTGAAGATGTTGGCCTTTATGTTTTAGGAGCCCCAGGTGAAGTGGAGGTACCTGATTAATTAAATCTAAGATAGTGGATAGAGCTAGGATCCACCAACAAAATAATCTCAAAAAGTGTTGATAAACTTTGGGATTATTGATACTGCAAGTGATGCTGACCATCTTATTGCCACCTTGCTCCGCCCAAACCAGTGTGATCATACCCTGCAGTCTATCCAGGAAAAATACCATGAGACGGCTAAACAACTTTCCTCTAATCTCCATTTAAATGAGCTTTTCGATCTTTCCCCTAACTTTGGTGGAACCTTAAACAAAGTGGAGGCTATCATTAATGGAGTGCAGGTTAGGGTTATCCTTGGCACCCGGTCTCCAGTAAAAGCTGTTATTAAAACTCATTAAAATTAAGTTAGCCACTGATCTTGGCTACACTCAAGATATTGAGATTGCAGGCCCCAACAACACCTGCGCCATTGGGGCGTACTCTTGTCTGCCCATCCATTTTGGGAATCTCATATTGTATCTTTTTTTCACTTCAATAACTAAATCAAAGCCATATTAGGGCTTTAAAAAATACAAAAAAGGACCACTTAATCAGGCCAGAACTTACTAATGTCGATGCAATTGACGCCTGCTGCCCTGGCTTGGGGTGGTGGTGTTCCGTAATCTGGCATCTTTTGGCTACCACCAAAGTGCGCCTGGGCTGGCTCTACTCGTCCTCCCAATTCTACCAGGTGTTATGTCCCCCTCAGAACTTGGCCCACCACCTCGCAAGCTCTCAGGTAGTGCTCTAGAGCCCTTGAGTGCTCCCACGGAGCAATTTGCATTTTCAGCCTCTAGTCAAATATGGGAATCTCTTCATATATGTGAGCACAGCCATCATTGAGATGGCCATGGTGGTTTTTAAACTTGCCAGCTTTATTGACTTCCACCCCTTTAAGGAGTACTTTGATCTCAGCTTCCATTTGGAAGCCAATGCAGCAGCAGAAGCCAAGCTGTAAATCATTTTTAAAAAATCCTATTCTCACCATTTGAACCCAACTTCCAGATGAGGCCACTTTGGTGGTCCAGTTCTCTGGGTTGCCATCCCATATCTCCCCAAACGCCTCTGTCACAAGCTAATGGAGAGTTTGGCCATTGACAGTGTTTACCAAGTGTTACAGTTCGTGGTTCTCAACAGGGCAGATCAGTTGGAAGGGCCTTGCGCTTTTGCAATGATCCACCCAGTTCATTGTGATTCCCAGCTCACAATTCCCCCCACATACATGATCAGATCCACCCCTGATCACCCATTCTGGGCGCATGTCAAAAATGGCTGCACCATTTGCCCCTTGTGCTTCAAGATTGATCACTCAAAGTGTAAGTGCCCCACGGTTTCTGCTTCTGCCACTTACAACGCTCATCCCTTGGGCGTTGGCCCACGGCCATTTCACCCTAATTTTTCAAATGGGGCTCAATCCACATGTTCCCAACCTCAGGGCAATTTGGCACTGCTCCAAAAGTGGCAGCCAATTAAAAACAGATTTTGAAAAATTTAATACAAATTTGACAAGAATACAGAATCCTGAGTCTATAGCTGAACCTGTTTCTGCTGAGCTGCCATGGTCAACAACACATGGTCAATCACCTCCTACCAATGCCCCAATTCCGGTGGCTGGCCCAGTTCTGGATGAATCCAATTTATTTTAGGCTCTTGAATAGATTGATGAGGAGGAATGGCCAACCCATGTGAAACTGGATTTTGCTTTGGAGGAGTTCTTCGTTGACCCACCCAATTTGCGTCCCCACCGTTTTTGTCCTTAAATAGCTTTCCAATTTATAAAAATATATCACAAAATGGCAGGTGAGGCTGCAGCTGCCTCTGCCAACCCCTAATTCGCCAGCAACTTCATAGGACAATGGGGCCCCTGGTTGAGGGTACTCCTATCCCCACTTTCCCAAAGATTTTGAGGAAGACGCAAAAATATGAAATTGAGGAGCTCGCTTTTGGTGTGAGCCAAGCTTACATTGATGTGGCGAAAACTTTTCTTTTTAACCCCAATTATCCCAAGAACTGCCGGCCATCAAGTCTTAGTCTGTATGCTAGCTCTCATCAGTTTTTCTGAGCATAACTTGCTCAATACGTTGAGGCAATGGATACCGCTGTCCTCATAAACGAAGAAAACCCACAACTATACCTCCTTATGCCCCATTTCGCTGATGCTCCCACCCAGATGCTGTCCGCCATGGTCTTCAAGATAAAGTGGGCGCCAGACAAAGGATTCCCAAAGCTTCAACACCTTCTGATATGGCTTCCTCGGCTGTCAGTTAAGGTGCCATATTGTGAATTTATTTTTTCTAATAATTTTTTGTTTGGCCCATTAGCAAGTAAAGATGCATAGCGGCTTCCTCTTGGGTTGGGCACCACTAGTCCTAAAAAGTGAAGCTCAGCTTATCATTTTCAGAGGCGGCCCTAACTAACAATACCTATGATCTACTCATTGGTGCCCAGTTCATGCTCAAGTATGAAGGGATTATTAAACTTAAATCAGGGCTATCTTTACCTGCTTAACTATGAGGTTCCCCTGATTTTGACAAATGAAGATCTTAATAAAAAAGGATTATGTTTTCATAGATGAGTATCCCTCTCCGCTTTATCCCTACATTATGCCACGGCAGGATGACATACCAAACTATTGCCTCAATCAGTGGATGCCCTAGAAGTAATCCTTTTCTATACTTCTGTAGAGGTGGTCATCTTGGCTAGTTAATAAAGGGTAGTTGACACATAAGATTACCTTGAAAATCCCAAACAACAGCCTTCTGCACCTAATTAGCATTAATGGATTTAGTCCTTTGGAGCTGAGAGTTTTGCTGGGTGTGTTAGACCCTGCCTATCAACAACCTATCAACCTTCTGTTAGGAAATCTCCACAAGAATGATATGGTTGTAAAAAAGCATCAGGAGATCGGAAGAGGCAAGCTGATTCCATTTGAGTAAATAAAACAAGTTCACTTTATTGGATCTATATCAGATATAGGTCTACCCGCCGACCAGTCAATATATACCCTACCTTCTGTTAGTATCACCAATAAAATAACCCCAGCTGAGCTGGAGAAAGTTACACCCTGCTTGATGCCTATAGTGACATTTTCTCTAAATACGACACTGACTATGGGCACATGAAGGGTTGGACTCAAACCATTGATGTTGGTGATGCCGACATATCCACTCCAAACCCTACCACAAATCTAAAGTTGAGGAGCAACCTATGTGGATGAGGCTCAAACAACTGCTGGAGGCTGGGTTGTTAGTGGCTTCCTAAAGTCAATGGTCATCCCCACTCCTATTGATAAAAAAGAAAAA
Organism: Massospora cicadina; assembly: GCA_022478985.1. Taxonomy (NCBI): domain Eukaryota; kingdom Fungi; phylum Entomophthoromycota; class Entomophthoromycetes; order Entomophthorales; family Entomophthoraceae; genus Massospora; species Massospora cicadina. Next base: position 50,716 of record JAKSZP010005476.1, read on the forward strand.
TGGAGGTCATTGGATAATGATGGACTACAGTTAGCTGAACAAATTCACCAAGAAGGACAGCTACCCTATCCCAGCATTGATGGCGCTTTGGCCCAACTCTCCGGGTCAAAATTCTATTCATCCATGTAATTGGCTTGCGGGTACTGGCAGATGGACCTTTCGCCACAGGATCATAAGTGTGCTCTTATTTGCAGCGAGGGTTTGTTCCAACCCACTTGGCTACCTCAGGGTTATTTTTATGCGCCAGCTACCTTTCAGCGGGCAATGAACCATATTCTCCAAGACTTTGAGCTGATTTGTGTGATTGTCTACCTCGATGATATCACAGTCTTCTAAAAAATGGTCAATTGAGAATCTCATGCACTTAAAGGATGTGTTTTAAAGCTTGTGGACATCCAACATAAAGCTGAAGCCCTCCAAATAAACGTTTTTCCAGAAGAAATTGGATTTTCTAGGGCACGCCAACTCTCAAGATGGGATACAACAAAGCAGGATAAGGTTGATGCAATATTCATGATGCCAACGCCTAATAATCTTTTGACATACAAGTATTCTTGGCATGATGGGGTACTAACTATCAATTTATCCCCATTTTCGCCCAACTTAGCGAGCCCCTGGTCCGCCTCCTGGACAAGAACACCCCTTTATATTGAGGTGCTCTTTAAAATGCTGCATTTGAGACTTTGAATGAGCTATTGCAAAAAAGGCCAATACTGCCACCCTGACTATGACCAGCCCTTCATGTTGTTCACAAATGCCTATGATTACGTTGTTGGAGCTATCTTGGCTCATTTGGATGAAAATGTGGTCAATCATCCTATGTCTTATTTTATTAAAATGCTTTTAAAGGCCGAGTGCAATTACAGTATCACTGAGAAGGAGTGCCTGGTTTCCTGAATGCTGATAAACACTACCGGGTTTCCTATATGGGACATCATTTAAAGTAGTTACCAACACCTCTTTAAAGTGGTTACAATTATGAATGATCCTACTGGGCATTTAGCTTTCTGGGATTTTAAGCTCCAGCATTACAATATGACTAACGATCATTAAGAAGGGGTATGACATATGAATGTTAATGGGTGTTGAGAAGTTAATATGACAGGACAATACTCTATACATTCTGTTGGATCAGAAAAAGGAGTCGAAATGAGTCTTGAATTGACAGAAAAGATATATCTATGAAGAGTGAATCAATTGAAGTGTTGACCATTTGGAAAATCTAAAGGAAATTATGCCAAAATTTCTAGATAGATAAAAACTCCTAGAAAAGGGAAAATAAATAGGAGATTACTAAGCAGAGGATGCATTCATCTTGGGAGACTGAGATTAAAAGATTTGGATGAAAGATTGAAGAGAGGTCTTTAGAGAGATTTGTGCAGATAAGTCTGTGATTATTAGAAGATTAATAAAGTGTCAATAGGGGAGATCACTCCTTATATCACTTATCAGGTTTTTTATTAGAGTTGACGATCTTCACATCTTCTAATTTGGTTGTTCAGAGGCTAATACCCTGTGTAAACCAACTCGGCGGAATTAAGCCATTAGCTGAAAATTAACAGTGGTGCTGCTTTTCTTTCTTGTAACAATCACTTTAGTTACTACAATTTGATTCAAACAGTAAATTTGGATAATCACACACAGGAAAGATGGGCGACTCTATCAATAAAAATAATTTAACATGGACAAGTGTCGCGGCGAGCGGTGCACTTAACAGTGCAACTAAGGGCAAGAAACGCCCTGGAGGGGGACCAGGAACCCAATCTGCAAAGAAATCGCAAACTCAGACACCGTCTGGGTTTATGGTATTCACTGTAAAGCACGCGAAATATATGTACATTCAGTTCAACCAACCCTTATCAAAGGTGGAACATGGGATCAGATTCTTCCTTGGGGATGAGTCACCGACCCTGTGGGAGAAAACATGTGAGGTACAGCCCTCACTTTTCCCTCACATGGTGTTGTAGCCACCAACAACATGGGATGTGGCTGGATTGATATTGGTTTCAAAACAGCTGATTAAGCCGATGCCGCAGCAAAAGTCTGTGTGGAAATTGCCCTCCCTGAAGGCAAAAAAATTGTGCACACCGCGCGCACCATATGGAACAAAGCAAAAACTTTGTTCATCTCTTTCAACTCGCTCCCCACCAACCTTCCTCATAAGGTAATTGAGGAGGAGCTCCGCAAAGGCCTCATGGCCTATGGAGAAATTCAGCAACTCAAATTATACCAATTTCGCCTGATGCCCTACCTGTGCACGGGCAAAGCTATCACTGTAATCAATCTTTTCCCAGAAGTGGAAGAGGACTTATCCAGGATTCCCCGCACAGCAGAATTTTACTTTGAAGATGGGGGCCAGTCATCCACATTTCAAGTTACACCGGAGCGCGAACCACCCATTTGCAACCACTGTGGCTCACTGGGCCACAAGGAACACGCATGCCCTGTGAAAGAGGGCTTTATGGAAAATGACTATTGTGAGGAAGCAATGGACGAAGTTAACGAAAAGTTCGCCAAAATGACTGATGGTCACACTCATTCCGCTGGGGTGAAGATGGACTATACTCCATCGTGGACCCAGTTACAAGCAAATGACATAAAGTGGCACAAAAAGCCCGCAAGCGAGCAGCAGCTGAAGTAGCGGCATACACAGAGTCTACCATTAACCCCAGACAAATTCAGGAGGATATTTCAGATATTCACCAAACCAACCAATCAGAACAATATGCCCAGGTTAAAAATTTTCACAGTAACCTGAATGAGTCACAAAGCGACATCAGTCATACACATATTGGAACAATGCAACCACAATTTGGGCGAAAATGCGGTGCACAATTCACCAAAGTTGAACCTCAAAAACACAAAATCCAATCAACAATCCGCATCAAATCAACATGAGACCTGTGCAGGAAAAGTTGACGCAAATGCAAAAACTGCAATTCCATTGAATCATTGGTTCAGATCAAGGGAACCAACAATGGCAGTGAAATAATTGGAGTACAGATGCAGAGCATGGCCAAAATGAGCTGTGGTGGGATAGGGCCAGAGGGCCCTCCCAACTGCTCTTGAGGCGCCGCGGGCACCTCAGTGTCAATAGGGACGCTAAACATCGCAGGAGCCAGGGCTCATATGTCCCAAGCCAAAAAGCTGGAATTCCTGCGAAAACCCCTTTTAGACATCTTGGCCATCCAAGAAACCACCATCTACAAGGGGAAGAAGAATCCTGGTCAACCAGGGTCGCACCATCACAATCAGTATGGACGTCTCACTGTGGGGTGATCGTCCAAAACAACAAAAAATTTAATATTACAAATTTGTCATCACACTTGCATGGTCAAGTCTTGGTAGCAACAATCACATGCCAAGAGGAAATAATTTTAATAGCATGTGTCTATGCACCGTGCACTGCAACTGAGAGAAAATTACTTTTTGAAAACATTCCTACTCTCACCCTCCCACCAGATACCATTATGTTAGGCAATTTCAACTGTTGGGATAACCCCAATATGGATCAATGGCCTAATCCCAGGGGATACCCACCTGGACACATTGAATTCCGCACAATGAAGGCATCTCTTGGCTTACAGGATGCTCTTCCCCCAGTTCACCACTCCTTCCCCACATGATGCGGCCCAACATATGCAAGGGAGTGCTCATATCAATGAGTCACATTGACTACATCCTCATCTCGCAATCCCACCGCTCAAGAATCTCCAAATTTATAACAAAAAAGATCAATTTTTCTGACCACCAATTAGTTACAGTGAAGTTAACGCCAACCCAATCTCACACACAGGTGTCGCCTTGGAGAAAGCTTCACCTGGAAAATATAAAATTTCTTGAGAAATTCAACTGGGTTGAAAACAAGGCTATGAACCCAGAATTCACAACCCCATTCACTTCTGATTTCATCAGAACATGGGAAAATTTCAAAAAGGATTAAATCAACAAAACCTGACATATTGCATCACGTAAGTACACCGTGGACATGGCCACAATCAAGAGCACCTTGGCAGAACTAGACCACCTGGAAATAAATACTCCGAGATCTGGCTATAGCCCTAACTGGGACGCAAATGGGCAGAAAATTCAGCCCGACTTAACAATCTCATTTTCGAACACCAACACAGAATCAAATTATCAAACAATGGTAAGTTCATAAAGGAAGGTAAAACCTGTTTGACATACTTTTTCCGCCAATTCCACTCCCCTAGAAACCAGCCCATGTGCACACAGGTCCGCAAGACCAATGGCACCGTGGCAACTGACCCTGAGGAGGTCAAGGAGGAAGTACACCGCTATTACACCAAATTATATCGTGAAACACCAACAGATTCATAAAAAATTAAAGAATTTATACAAACTGCTGAGATACAAAGTACACCACTGACTCACAATATACTATCCCTTATTACACAGGAGGAGCTTTGGGAGACAATTTGTGGTGCACCACGTAGGAAATGCCCAGGGCCTGATGGGATACCCTACAAATTTTACAAAAAAAATATTTTCAAAAAATTGCCCCCCTCCTATTGGCGTCTATGAACCAGAGCTTATTAGAAACACGCCTATTACCAGGAGGCCATGAATCCTATGTTATAACCTTGTATAAAAAGGGTGACAAGTTGGACCTGGCCAACTGGCACCAATTGCACTCTCCAACGCTGACACAAAAATATACCAAAAATTTTAGCAGCTAGATTAGGCGCAATTGCATCTGATGTCCTATCACCCAACCAGTTTGGATTTATACCAGGGTGTTCAATCTGGAACAACATACACCCTTTTGCAAACATTTGCCAATCCAAAGCAACTGGTGCCCTGGTCTTTTTGGATCAGGAAAAGGCGTTTGACCATGTTAGCTGGCCATACCTAAGATAATGTCTACGTGCCTTCAAACTCCCACCAAAATTCATCAAATTGGCGATGCCTAACAGAATCTGCAACCATGGCTGTATGCGGTCCTGGATTACTAACAAACAAGATTAAACCACACAGAGGGCTCAAACAAGGGGATCCCCTTAGCCCACTGCTATACAATATCAGCTTTGACCCACCCTCCAAGTAACTGACTCACGTCTCATGGGGATAACCTCACAAGGACAACCAACAGTCAAGATATTGGCCTTTATGGATGACTGCGTAGCAGGTATAGCAAACAATGAAGATGCCCGACAGCTGAAACACACTCTAGAAGAATACTCCAAGGTGAGCAATGCATCGCTCAACAAAAGGAAGACAGAAATCATCCTCTTAGGCAAATACACAAACAATTGGGCCACAACCTCAGAACCTCATACCAACACACAAAGAAAAATCCATTCATTTTACCCTTTGCAACACCTCCCACCACCACTCCTGTCCGTCACCTTGGAATCTGGCTAGAATCAGGGGGATATGCTAATGAGACAATGGAAAGTAATCTGTTACAATGGGTATCCAAACGCGTCGCCTCCCTCAAGGGAAGAACCGCAGGATTAACAGGGCGAGTTACAGTTGCTAACTCGCTCATCCTCTCAATACTGTGGTACCAGGCCCACGCAATCGCCTTCTCACCTACCTTTATAACCTCAATCCGCGCGCTAATCCAGGGCTGGCTGTGGCCTGGCTCTCACCCTCCTATACGGATGGAAACACTATTTGGCCCACGCTTAAGTGGAGGCATGGGACTAAAGGATTTTGAGAGCCACGCCAATTACATCCTAGGTACCTGGATAAAGAAAGTCCTTGTTTCTGACCTCCCGCAACAATATTGGTCCTGAGCAGCAAGGACTAACTTTGCACAGGCGCTCAAATTAACCAATCCACATAGTCCACCCAGACTACTTTCATACCTTGCCAAGCACCCTACTGCAACGGGTCCACATGGAACCTCCCCTCATTTCAAACATATCCTTTGAACTATCCGCCGTATGGGATGGACCATAGAGATCATGGGTACTATACAGGGAAGGGGACGACCCAGCCCCCAATTCAAATTAAGAAACCCAGAAAGCCACCCCCAGAGGGATATGCTCGCAACAACCCCAAGCATAGCTAGTATAGAATACCTAGATATGTTGGACATTCCATATGATTTAACCACACAGAAGGCAATGTGGAAAATGACTCACCACCCACTCCTACAGCCAAGGATAAGAGCAAACGCCTGGAGCTGTCTGAGAAGGACCTATAGGATGGCGACCGTTCCAACTCCCTCTACAAAACATGTGCAGTATGTGGAGGGGAGGGATCCCTACATCACTGCCTAGAAACATGCCCCCCAACCAAAGCCATATGGCAGGAAGTCGCACGCCTGATTAAGATCCAAAACGAACAGGAATTCTTAAAATTAAAGAGCATCTTCACGCTCCATATTGAGTCACCAATCCCATCTACCTTCCATTCCCTAATAATACCCATTGCAATGTGGACAATACACACAATTGCATTAGATGCATTCAAGGGCATGGTCCCAACCAATCATGGGGTTATTAACAGATTCCATGTCCACTTACTGGAGCACTTCCAAGCCTGGCTATATGGATATATGAGACCAAGGCAAAAAGCGCTCATAGAATCATGGTTCCCACTCTGGTTCCTCCACACAGACCCTTTCCTTCACACCTGTTCCATAGCAGGGGAAACCCCCTCAGAGTAGTACACCAATCTCCCATACCTGGCAGTCCCGCTGGCAACAGGGGTAACTTGAGTACCTTGGGTGCCTAACTTTATGTTTGTCAGTTATTTCCTTAGTTTTACCTATATTAGGTAATGTCTGTCCCCTGGTTGGCTTACCTCAGTTAAATAAAATTAACAGTGGTGCTCACTACAGGGTGCCACTGATCAACTGTAGTTTATTGGAACTAGGGAAAAGTGGTGAGCCCTCACTTTCTATGGCAAAAGTTGATTGTATTCCATGAAAGATACTCTGAGGAAGTGCAGGAAGCATCCAACGATGAAGCAGTACTATTTATTGATAAAAGAGCCGGGTGATGAAGAAGCTATGGTCGCTTTGCAACTAGAATTTTGTCCTAAATTGAGGGCAGATCAACAAAGTCGTTCTATGAATGTGACCCCTTAGCAGCTGCGTGGCATTATGTAATGGCTTCTGAGGGGTATTGACTCATGAAGAAGAGGTGAGGGAGCACGCTTTGAGTTGTTCTACAATCAACGGGACCAAGAAAACTGCTAAGCATTGTATATATCCTATCTGGATGCAACTACCATGGGGTTGCCTCATTGGATTAGTACTCACGGAACTGAAGATTATTTAGTTGCTTATGTGCAGCCATCTATCTGCAAGCTACTGCAGGTTCTGGATCACCATAATATTGTATTTGGGGGTGTAAAGCAGTTCGTTCAAGCCCAGCAGAATGATATTCGCCTCCTTATTAACTTCCTTGATTGCTCTTTTTTGTAGGTGTAGGGGGCGCTGGTACAGGTGGACCACCGTGTTAGAGATGTTTGCCATTAGTTGGATGTTTTGGTGTCACAGTTGAATCTAAAGTTACCTGAGTGATAGGTGAATTGTTGGATAGGCATGCTCTATCAGTGGAATGGATTTTAGATGTAACCACGTTGTTAAGCAATGCTGAGCATTTCATTATGGATCTGGAAGAATGGGCTGAAGCACTTGAAGCTGCGATAGCTCAGATTAGGATAAAGGGTAACATGGACAGAATGGCGAGTAACATATCATATTGGTTCTGTAGCAGCTGAAATCAGCCAACTTTGCATCAAGTGGAGTAATCAGCGGATGGTGGATAATGCGCTCATCCCTTTTTGACATCCCCCAAATGTCTCCATTAATATCACAGGTTACACAATTGCAAATCGTTAGCCAGTATGAGCACAGTCAAGCCATTCTCTTCCGTTCATTGAGATGGGAGAGTACGTGGATATGCAAGTACAACTGGATACCCTTTGATGGGCCAATAAGGAATTGGTGCAAGAACAAGCCGCCCATATTAACCAAGTAGATGATGCTAATTGACAAGCGTGTGATGCTAGCAGGCAGCATGAAAGTATGCAGAACACAGTGGAGTACGTCCTCTCATGATTACAGGCAGTGGAGCAGAAACTGGACTCTTAGAGGGAATTCTATCGTGAGTTGAAGTATCAATATGAGATGCTACAACAGGAATTTTAGGATATATGGTGTAGGTGCTATTCAGTTAAAACGGAACAGATAATCAATGGACACTTTTCTGAGCATCACGGAGCTGGGGAAAGTGGTGCAGTTAGCGGTGATTTGGTGGAGTAATGCTATGGATCAGCCAACGAGTATCCCTCAGGGGTTGTGGTAGACCCTCCATGCAACATTACTTCTTCCAAGTCCATTTTTGCAGATTTGATTCTATCCGCCCATCCCTATGATAGCTCACAGGGGGATGTTTCCCCTAGTCATCCAGAACTTAAATCGGCTGCTCCTCATGGCTGGAGCATAGAGCCAGGCAAAGTTGTTCAAATTGAGAAATTACCGCCCTTCAGTCTGGATGGGAATATGCACAGCTTCTTTAAGTGATTCAAATTCGCTGTGGAAAGGGCTTCTGATTGATGGAAAGTAAAACAGTTGCTGTCCGCTTTGGACATGGAGAGCGCCAATCAAGTCACCTGATACCTTCCAAATAGCTCAGTATTTTACAAAGAATTGAAAGTGACTATTCTCTGGCTGTTTGGGGGTACGGCCAAGATGGACCAACAAAAGGATAATTTCCTGACTGTACAGTTCCACCAAAACGAGTCACTAAAAATATTGCTGAGTGATTCTTGGCGGAAGTGCATGTGTTGATCAGAGCCAACATTTTATCTACTGAGGATGTCAGTATATTGATGAAGGCAGCTATCAAACCATATCAGGAACTACATAACGCTATATCTCATGTTTTGGATGAGAGATGTGGGGCTTATTCAAATCATGAACACCTTATGTCATCTCTCCTTCACATTCAGCGCCCCCAACGTAGAGTGAAAGACCCCTGCTGTTGCCACAGCATACCCCTCAAGATATAAGCTGCAGCGACTGAGCTATAAACTGTTGGAATATATTTGTTTATCATATATATCAGTAGATCCTTCTCATCCTATGTACACTCCTCTGGTTTATCCCCGACCTTTGAATAACACCATTAATCTATCTATGAGCCTCCCGCTGCAAGTTTGAGACATGAACCCTTTATAAAACTCTTACTTTCAGTGTGGACAAAGAGGGCATTATGCGGGAAATTGCCCTAGAAAACCACAGGTGTATGTAATGCCATAAGGGAAGATCAAGCAGGGAAAAGCTTGAGTAGAGTAGAGACAGGACGATCTACCTCTGCTAAGTCCAATTCAATTTTCCCAACGATTCTCAAGAAACTCTTTGCATAGGACTCATAATTAATCCGGACAACGCTTTACCAACAGCTTCCATCAGATACCCCAGCTTCCATTCCAGAGAGTGATTATTCACTCCTAAGCTCTGAGCTCTACCAGGATGTGCAGAAACCATATGCATGGCAGATCCAGGAATAAACTTGCATAAGCAACACGGATCCCTCCATGGACATTGCTTCTCTATTAGGGGGTTAATGTAGCAATTCCATTTGAAAAATTGCTATGGAGTATCCTCATGTTGGCATGGAAATATCCCCTTTCTGAATAACAAAAAGCCTTTTTAATGTCAACGTAATAAACATTGATGGTTTTTCTTATTTGGAGTGCACTTACTGTGACATTTTCATTCAGAACACAAAGATCTGTGTTATCATAGACACTGGGGCCCCGGTGAATATAATCTTTACTAAGTTGGTGGCTAAACTTCAGTTGAAGCCGGATGTGGACCACAGAATGATATATGTGACTATGTGGACACAGAGTACTGTGCCCAAAGGATCATATAGCATGTTGCCTTTGCAATTTGGTTCTTTTGGGGCTTCCGCTCCAGAGGTAAATCTCCAAACAATATCCATTATATGTTTCTATGTGCATCATTTATGAGAAAATTTCGAGCTGTGATAGATATGGCGGAGGAAACCCTTAATATTTTGGGACAACAGATTCCCATTTACTTTGTCTCTAGCAGAATCCCAACAGATCCATTCCTCTCCAGTCTAATCAATCTGGCATACAGTGATGGGGTGATTCCTGTTTGATATTGGCAAATGAAGCGGAAATCCTGAGTCCTTCACAACCAGATATATAAGTATAAATGAATTCCGCTTCAAGCAGCAAGAGCTTTGAACCTACCATCTGGACACCAGTGCATAGTAGGAACTGAGCTTGAAATTGACATTCCTAAAGGGCTATACGGGTTATCATGAGCCTCACCAGCAATCACGGATTGTATCACATGTGGCTCCAGGACTACTGCTACCTGGGAATGGGGAGGTGAAGGTACTGCTTGCAAATTTACAGAAGGAGACAATAGGATCCAGCAGCAACAAGTGGTAACTTAAATACAATTATTCCCATAGAGGAAGTCCGCCATATTCATGATTTCAGTTCATGAGAGGACCTCATACTAATGACAAATTTATCATTTGGCATAATGAGAGTGGTTCTGCAGGAAGCACTAACCGGATTGTCAGTGGAACAGCAATATAAGGTGATAGCTTTATTTGAAAATACCAGGATATTTACACATATGTGATCATGATTTGGGGTGCAACCAAGAGGTGGTACATTGGATAGATATGGGGGAACACCCTCCCATTTGATTGTGGCCTATTAGATGTTCAAAGGCGGTGGAAGATTTTTCTCTGATGAGGTAGATAAACCTATTGAACAAGGGATGCTAGAGCCATTAAACAGTCCATGGGCATCATTGGTGCTCATTGTAAAGAAAAAAGATGGTACAAATAGGGGGAATTGATTATCAGAGACTCAATAGCATAATGAAGAAGGATTCATACCCCCTTCTGCGGATTGACGACGCATTGGATTTATTGGGCGGGTCAAATTATTTTTCCACTGTGGATTTAATCTTTAGGTACTTTCAGATTGAATTGACAATGGTGGAATGAGAATTGCGCTATCATCACTTTGAAGGGGTTATTCTAGATGACATGTACGCCACATGGTTTGTGCAACGCCCTGGCTACGTTACAGCATGCTATGAATATGATTTTAAGTGAATTGAAGCTGTCCTGTGTCTTAGTTTACCTTAATAATATCAATGTGTTCTCAAAGACATTTACAGAGCATCTTGTCCATCTGGAACAATAGTTCCGCCAACTCATTAATGCTAATATCAAAATCAAGCCTCAGAAGTATCACTCTTTTTAAAAATTAGAATACCTTGGGTTTGTAGTGGTTTCAAAAGGGCTTAAAACACAACTGGCAAAGGTTGAAGTGATAATCAAGATGACCCGCCCAGGTAATAAATGGGATATTTAAGTGTTTCTGGGTATAGTTAAGTACTACCATGGTTCATTCCTAACTTCAGTTGTATCAGGGCACCGCTCTTTGAGTTGTTATAGAAAAACCCCTTTTCAAAAGGACAGATTTATGCTAAAACGATTTCAATGTGTTATGAACAATGTTAGTGAGCGCACCCATTTTGCAATATCCCAACTTCATAAAACAATTCATAGTACAAATGAATGCATCACTCTCCGCTATAGAGGCAGTATTCTCCCAGAAGGATGATGACAGCATGGAGAACCCTGTCACATTTTGCAGTCAAAGCTTGAACATTCACAAACGAAACTACACTGTGACTTAGGGGGAAAGTTTGGCAGTGATTTATGCGTAGAAACAGTTTCAAGTATATCTACATGGGGTAAAATTACAAGCGGTTCCAGATCATGCTTTCTTGCACTGGCTGGAAAATCTCTGTGAACCTGAAGGATGGCTCGTGCGTTGGACACTGAAGCTCCAGGCATACAATTTTGAAATTGTACACCAGCTGAGAGCAAATCATAAAAATGAAGATTGTCTTTCCCAACTACCAATGGTTGCCATCATGGCAGATTTGGCTGACATTATGTATGAGAAGATGGTGGCAAACAAATACATGATGAGCCGCAACAAGTGATCAAGGTACTAGATGGGCTTAGGTAGGATACTTTCCTATGTGAGGGGGAACTATATAAGAAGATTGGAGACTCAACGCTAGCTTTCCAAAATCCTTCCACTAGACCTGCGATTATTATGGATGTCCATTGGGGGGTAGGAAATAGAGGATTATGGAAAACGTTGGAGTTTTTATGACCCCACTACTATTGGGAGAGCATGAATTATGATGCGCTGGAAATAGTATGTTGTTGCCATCAGTGTCAAGTGTAAAAGCCATTCCACAAGATGACCACATACTAGCTGGTTAAGCCCCACTATGCCTGGCACACCATTTCCCTTGATGTTGTGGGACCTCTGCCAACTGGTGCCAAATGATATAAGTATATAATTGTCATAATTGATCATTTGACCCGATGGGTGGAGGCCAGGGCAATTAAATGACTTGGGAGCGTTCACTACAGCCAATATTATTATGGAGTGCATTATACATTGACATGGCTGCCCACAGTTTTTTTAATGGACACCAGAACCAATTTCACTTCACACATTTTGCCCAAGTTGAACGAGTTGATGGCGAGACGCGGAGTTTTGACCACACCCGCCCATCCAGAATCAAATGGAATGGTGGATCGGGTCAACGGAACCTTAGTGAACATAATCCATAAGCTGGTGAAGGATTGACACTCATAGTGGAGTACCCTCCTACCTATGGCTGTGTTTGCATATAATATCAGCTATCATTCGTCCACTAGTAAGAGCCTTTCCAACTGCTGTATGGTTGACATCTTGCTATGCCTGCCCTGCTTTACTCATGCGTAGAGGACACTGGTGGTATGGAACCCCAGCGATATTTGATGAATTTAATGGAAAAGCTTATCAAGCTACAAATGGAAGCCTATTCCACTAGTTTGGCCAAGAAGATCTGTGATCAGGCGGCCAACCAGAAAAGATAGAGTGGATTTCCACTGTTCGCCATAGGAGGTCATGTCTTATTCCATGACCAACATTGATTTGGCGGAAAACAAGCTCTCTAACATCTGGGATGGGCCATTTGGGATAATTTAGAAGACTGTCATGGACGCCTACACCATTAATAAACCTGTGGGGGTCAGGTTATCAACTGAGTTCATGCAAAATTCATTTGAGCATATAAGCAATAGGAGCATTTTGTCCAATAAAAGAGGGAAAGTAATGTAAAGAAGTAAATATGACTGGGCAATATGCTATTAATTACAGTGGATCAGAAAAAGGATTTAAGACAAGTTTTGAGATTGACAAAAAAGATATATTTATGAAAAGCAAATTGATTGAAGTGTCAACCATCTGGTGAATCAAAGAAAATTATGACAAGATTTTGAGATAGACGAAAACTCTTAGAAAAAGGAAAATGAATAGGATATTACTAATCAGAGGATTCATTCATCTTGGGAGACTGAGATTTAAAGAGTTGGATGAAAGATTGAAGAGAGGTCTTTAAAGAGGTTTGTGCAGATAAGTCTGTGATTATTAGAGGATTAATAAAGTGTCAATAAGGGGAGATCACTCCATATGTCATTTATCAGGTTTTTTAATTAAAGTTGGCGATCTTCACGTCTTCTAATTTGGTTGTTCAGAGGCTAATACCCTGTGTAAACCAACTCGGCGGAATTAAGCCATTACACCGAGAATTAGCAATGGGTTAACGCGTCTGCTTGTCCTTCACCTTGACAATAGTAAAGCTAAGAGGTTGCATGACCTCCTATTGACTCCTGACGCGTGGGTTGATGAAGACGAACCTTTACATAAGATGTTAGCATGACATTTCTGCAACACAAAAGTTAAGAATGAGAAGTTATATAAGAAAATAGGGGTAAAGTCGTTGCCCTATCTCAGACCATCAGAGCGAGTACCTGTGATTTTGGAGTCCCATACCCTTCTAGAGCATAAAAGAGTACATCAAACCTATTAGTGGGTTAAAGAGCGATATTAATGGGAGGGCATCATGGAGACAATAACTGAAGTCCTGGATATATGTCTGACCTGCAAGAAGCAATCCAGCTAGAAGACCAGGTATCAGTATCAATCCACTACGCCTCAACAACCCTTTTACACCATAAGTCTAGATGTTGTAGACCTTCTACCTCAGACCACATGTGGCAATCATTATAATTGGTTGGCATCAATCATTTTACAAAATGTGTTGAGGCTGTGGATCTTCATGCTCAAACTGCCAAATCCACGGCTATGTTCCTTCATTAATATATATTTTCTCGCCATTGTTGTCCCCAGGTACTGCTCTGTGACAATGGGAAAAACCTACCATCCCAAGTGGTAAAGATTCTCACTACCTCCATGAGCACACAAAGCTCTTTCTTTACACCCTATAACCCCTTGACCAATGGTACCATGGAACAAACAAATGGGACACTGGTTTCTATTTCACTAAATGGCCACTTCTGACCCTCTTCACTAAGATCTTTACTTACCCAATGATCTCATGGCTTACCATATCAGCTATTACCAGATCCATAAAATGTCACTATTTTTGAGTATTGTATGGGCGATAAACCAGGGTTCCAGAATTACCTGCAAAAGATATCTTCTCTTGTAAGACTGATCCTGAGAAAGCTATGAAGAGATTAGCCTAGCACATCATCCAGTTGCAATCTTAACTGATGAACAGTTTTCTAAAGATGGTCACCAAAGAGGGTCAAACCACTAACGAGCTCCTGCCTCCTCTACCTACCTTCCAAGTGTCAGACTTGGTTCATTACTACAATAATTGTATCACTCCCAGAATTGAGAAGCTTTGGTCTATCCGGGAAGGCCTTTTTGTCATCACTTATAAGCGATGAGATGAGTACTCTATTAAATCACTCGCTACCAAAGTTTTTGTTAAACATGGTTATGGCCAATTCTTTCGCCCTTACTTTTCCCCTAACACCCTTGCAGGAGGTAATGTTGGACAATTACAAGTACAATATTGTATTCAAAGCTATCAGCTCATACTTTGTAAAAAATAGGCCAAAAGACCCTAGCTGATTCTTAATGGAACCCCTTGGATTGAGTTATAATTCTATTATCACTTGGGCATTAACCCACATTTGGGCAGTCAGATTGCTCTGAATCGTTAGCCAAATCCTGGGATCCCTTCTGAGGTCCTTCCCCTTAATATGTAATGGCTAATACAACAAACACCGTGGAGACTGGTTCCTCTTATAATGTGGGAGGTGGTCTCGCAAGGTGCAAAAATTTTCCCAACAAATTTTTGGGTAAGTTACATCAAAACCTTAACTCATGGGTTGACACTACCTATCAACAATCAACTGTTCCCTAAATGCAAGGCGAGTCTTAACTGAAATAATAGGCCAAATCTCAATATATCCCAAGTTGTATTTTACTAAGCAATCTGAACTCTAAGCCTTGACATCCTAAATACTATTTATTGATTTATTAAAGGGGTTCGTTTTTACCTCCTTCAAGGACTAATAAACATATAAAAATACCAACTTTCTATTTTTAAGTTTGTTTATTTTTATTAATATTAGCGGTTTCATTCCCCTATTTGTTGGATTTTAGGAGAAAACGCACCGTCAAGCATCTCCCCAGCCAAAAATCAACAACTCCTAAGTAATTAAGTCTTGATTTACATAAAATAGTCATCTGACTAATTTATGAAGTTATTATAACTACAAGGAATTGGTGTTTATGGCCTCACAATTTTCACAAAGTATTTAATGTTATAATGACCCACTATAAGGCGTTTCTTTTTTTTTTTTTTTTATAATGACCCATCACTATAAGGCGTTTCAGGGTAACTATAAATTAGACTTTAGTATCAATTGGGTTACAACAAAACTAATTATATTTTCAGTTATTCAAATTGTTTTGGCGCTTTGCTAAATAGTCTAAAGAAATGGCGGCTTAGCTTTTTTTATAGAAGCATTAAAAGATGTGCTGTCTTAGAATTAATTCCTTATGATAGAGAAAATTCAACCTCAGAGGTGGAGCTGGATGTATAACAGGAAGCTCATATGTGGAGAAAACCTCAGAAATCTTGCTCATAAGCTATTGGTAAAGTGGTTGTGCAAAGTGATAAGTTAAAGGTGAAGATGAAGTTAAAAATCAGGAGTAACCCTATATAAACCCTTTAATTAAACAAAAGAGGAGAAGTAAAAAATACAGTTCATTAAATAAAAAAATTCAAATTTTAATATTCTTCATTTTATAATATCTATCTTTTGCTATATTGATCAGAAATATCATAAGGTGGGTAGCCATAGTTTTGAGTAGTGGTAGATGAATACATAATTCAGTAAACTTTTCTTTCCGCTTAGAGTCACTTTTGAAAGATTTTATTTAAAAAAGTAAGTAAACAACTATTGATCAAACGCCAGCTGCTCCCGTTCAATCCCAAATGATGTCATATTGACCGCCAGCTGCTTCAGTGTGGGACAGCGGCAAAACCCCACCCAGCATTTTCCATCCAGTGGGAAAACATGCTCAGACTGGTTAGTCCAGTCCCACAAAGTCCTTTTTGTCACTTTAATTCACCCAAGGATCTCGCCATCCACCTGGCATGTACCTAGGTGGTGCCTCACAGTCCACTCGTTTACCCCAGCTCCCAGCTCTATTTTTGCCTTTGGGTCAAGTATGAAAGATTTTTCCCATATGAGGAACAAGCAATTATTGACTTGGCTCAGGTGGTGATGCTGCTGGCCGGATTCATTGACTTCCGCCCCATTAAGGGGTATTTTGACCTCGGCTTCACCTGTGAAACTGATGCTGCCACTGCGGCTACCTTGCCCCTGGTATTCAAGGGCACCCCCATACCAACAACATGAGCCCAGCTCCCCACTGACACCACCATGGTAGTCCGGTTTGCAGGGTTGCCCACACATCTCCCCATAGTACTCCATCAGGAGTTGATGGAAGGATTGGCCACATATGGCTCCAACCCATCCTTCAGTTTGTGGTCCCCAATGGGGTTTCTCGCCTAGCTGGGCCTTGGGCATTTGCCACAATCAGCCCAAAAATTCAAAAATTGCGTTGTCACTTCCACCCCGCGCCATCATACCCTCTGCCCCCAACCACCCATTCTGGGCCCATGTCAAGGGCGGGAGGACAATCTGTCCTTCCTGCTTTGAGTTAGATCACTTGAAGCATAAATACCCTCCCATGTAGCTTCCACAGACCCAGCACTGTTGTCGCATGGCCCCCACTTAGACCTGCACCTCACTGCTTTTCTGACATGGGGTACAATCCTACCCCCCCTCCCCCAAAGCCTGCTGCCACTTCAGCGCCCGCTGCAGCCAACCAGCCCCTTCCTTGAGCCAGTGTCACTTGCACCTCATCCAATCAGGAAACAGCTTGGACTATTGTGAGTTCACACCTTATCCTGCAAATGCCAGCCACACCACTTCAATTCTCTGACCCCAATTTTGAGTTTGACTTGAACCCATGGTCCTCATTGGCTGAAACTAATGAAATGGGTAATTTTCTTGAAGCCTCACAGCCCACATATGACGATTTTATCCAGGTACAGAATCCCAAACTGGTCGCTCAATGGTATTATGCCCCCTAACCAGACGCCGTGGAATTCCACTTGGACCACCAGCTCGCTGTCATGGCAGCTTCCCACCCTGACGTAAACACCATCTGTGAGATGGCTGAGTCATCAGTAGCAGCGATAGCCATGGAACTCCCGCCTCCCATCATCAAGCCATCCACATCTGTACTGCACAAACAGACCCTTCTGTTTGACCACAGGCGCGCTAAGGAAGCCATCCAGAGGGTGGTTTCTGCCTCGCAGGCCAACCCAAGAGTCACCCACGCCTCTGTGGCTTCACTGTCCCAGCTCCCTGCCCTCAACATTAAGGCGGAGGCCACCATTTCCAGATACATCGGCGACTTACTGTCCTACGGTAATTTCCTCAACTAGCTTATCATTAGCATCCTCATTCCCCATGTCGCTGATCACCCCACACCTTTGCTCTCCTCATTGTCTTGCGCTCTCACTGAAGAGGAGCATGGGACTGAGGATGAGTCCCCCAATCCCCTCCCCTTCCGCCATGGTAGGTTGAGCTCCATGGCACTGTCCCACCTGGTAGGTTGGTGTCTTGATTGTTATGTTTCACCCGTTCATCTTGAGCACACATTTTCTTTCACTTATAGTGATTAGTTCATTCAGTTTTTCGCTCTTTGAGCTTCAGTAATGTCCTTCCCTGGGTCAGCATGCCTTTGTATTAAATTTAAAATTTAAATACATTATTCAGTACTAATTTAGGAGTTTATATTTGAAGAAGCACCATCTGATGGTCATTCATCTTCATACAATTTCCAATTGTAGCTCCATATTTACCAAAAAAAACAAAGAACCAGTCATCTGTTAATGCAAACTTTTACCTGTCTCTTAGTTCAAAATCACAATATCTGGAACGCCTAAAAATATGTTACTTTTCTTGCATGAAGGATATTCACACTATAAGGAGAAGCTACTAATTCCTAAGTAACTGTGTAAGCAATTAATTGCTAAGGATGGAGATAATTCAATAGTAAATAAATTTATAAAATTAAAGAATGGTATTTCATAAGAGAGGATTTATGCTCTTTATTATTTGGAAATTTTATAATAAAAAAGTGTTGTATTCTCAGTTCAGGATATGTGGTTTTTTTAAAAAAGTTGCTAATTGGTAGTATACAGTTATAAAAATCTGCTAGGATGGTGTAGCTTTTGCAAGAAGTGTGAGCACTTTTGTTAAATTCTAGGCCTACAAGGACTAGGCCAGTTCTTAATATAAGATAAGTTAGAGTTTTGAGCGTCTATTCTATGGAGACAATAGACCAGATGGGACAATAGTCCAGATATAAACTCCTTGAAAATGACACATTGAAGCTGTATTCTTCAGTCGTTTACTTGTACAATGGCTTGCTGCCCTGATCCTCCTTATCCCAAGTAAAATCTCAACTTAATACAATGCAAAAAGAATTAAATACAAATAAATTTTACATTAAACTACTCTTTGTAGTTATAAATGATTGTACGTTATTAATATCAAAATGGAGATAATGTATAGGGTTTAATGGTAACCACATCATACTCATGGCGCCACATTTTAATGGCACTTAGCCAGAGGAACATGTAATAAGTTTGTCTGAGAGTATACAATTCTTTAGACTCGGGGGCATCTCACAGGGCCTCAGGGTTGGTGTCAAATTCATTAATATATCAAGACAGCATTTCTGACACATTTGCAGATAGTCAAAACAATGCTCCTCTCAAGCAATCAGTTGCACATACCAATGCAATTTGTACCACTAATTATTAATTAATTTGATAAAAATCTTTATCAACTTTAAAAACTAATTTTGACATAAACAAACCTAGCCCACAAGCCCAGGGCATTAAGTCAAATAGTATTATTATAATGACTTAACAAACAAAGCCCCTGGGCCTGTGGCATCTAAGTCAAATATATTAAGTGGAATTTCTAGGCCACAAAACCCAAGTTTGGATATACTTGGGATTTTTTTGGACCAAAACCACTGTTAATTGCAATTTGATATATAATAAATTAGCATCAGTTAATATTTTCATTTTCCCTATCAAATTACCCTATGATTTAGGTCCAGTCAATTATTCAACAAAATTTAAAGGCTTATTTGGTATGATTGTTTTTTTCAAAATCTAGGATATGATTCTATAGTATTTTATCATAGCTATTCTCAGCTATACACTCATTAACACTACTCCTTTTTTTCTTATTTATCATAATGAATTTTTTTGAATGATAAAAAACTTAGCTCCTAGCACATCCACTTTTTCTGCTGATATCTAAAATTTTAAAAAAATTTCAATCAAAGTGTATTTTTCAGAAGTAATTGATGATGAAAAATACACTTTAAATTCTTTTGTTAGTTCATTTATTTTTCAGCGTCATAGGCCTTGCAAGAGATGAAGTCATTGTAAAATGCTTATTGATAGTATCAACATCTCAAGAAAGTAAAAGTTAATTTATAAATAACTTATGATTAAACTAAGATGTAAGTAGACGATTTCCATTTAGAAAGTATAAAGAATATTGAGCGTGAGTGAATATCTAAAAATAGTGCTTATGGAGCCTAAAATTTCCAGTTATCATAGTCAAAGTTTGCCTCACATTGCAAGGAGTTAGGATACTACCTGTTTAAAATTGAGGCTTTTGTGCCAGTAGATTATCTTATAGGTATTGTCAAAATATTATTCAACTAGTAGTACTTTCAATCAAAAGAAGCAAAATAAGCATTTTATTGTGGGGATGACAAGGGATAGTATTAAAAATTTATATTGTTGTCTAAAATAGAGCCATCCCTGTTATATGCAACGCGTATTAAGGTGTTGAAATGCTTACTTGGTAAAAATTAATCATAATAAGATTCAGCAAATCCTCAATTTATACAAGAGACACCAAGCTAAATCTCAAGGGGCCTTAAGTAAATGGACAATTTATATTTTTACTAAATTAAAATTAAATTTAATACATTTCTTAAATAAAACAATAAAGGAAAACCCATGAATATCACAAGGGTCTTTCCTTAGTCATTAGGAAATTTATCTAATCTCTTAGATAAGATTATTTATAATGTTATAGGATAAAATGAGATTATATGGCCTTTTAGAGATTTATTAGAGATTTATTAATTTGGAATATAGAAAAGAATGGCATTGTAGCGCCAAAAGATTCTAGTGGAAACTTACTGTAATTTTAAAAAAGTAGTTTTGACATCAATGATAACCTTTATTCTAATGTGATATTGCACTGAGATGCTTGGAGTTTTGGGTTACATTAAGCGACTCTTCCTTAATTATTAGGCTGTTTTGTTATCATTGTGAACAATTTATAATAATATTTATAAGATGATAGGCTGAAAAAGTATTCTATATAACATCATCACAGTTTCTGATAGGTTATATATAATTTATATGATTTCAAACCTGGTTGTAGTTTGTTGAGAAAATCCTATAGTGATAAAAATTACAATAGAGCAAATTTAAGGTCAGGTTCTTCCATTTTTTGATAGGGAAGCAGGTCCACAGGTTGGTTCAAAGCAATCATAAGAGAAAAATAATCTTCCAACTAAAGCTGAATTACATAGCTTTACATTATATGACTTAGAATTAACTGTGGAAAGCACCAATTTTGTACCCATTTCTTATTAGGGTAGGTAATCGCTAATGTTTCATTTGAAGCTGAACTAGATAGGAAAGGCATGGAAAGGTAAATCGCCTCATCCTTCATACTTAAGCTTAAGGAAGCTCAATCATATAAGATAGAAAATAATAAGAGACTTTTACATTAGCTGCACACTGCTTTTCCTTGTGCATTAGCATAAATAAGAGTACTTTGTCTTAAAATTAATTGACCCTATACATAGGGTGCATTTGTTAGTATCTGAAGTAAAGGATATTTTAGTATAAGAAATGATTATTTGGCCTCTTAAAAAGTAGGAATATTGTAGATGTTTCTAGTAAAGAGCTAGTTAAATCTTAATGTTTTTTCAAACTAGATGAACTTAGTGATTAGTTTATTTTAATAATTTTAAGATTTACTATAGCTATTGTAATAGATCTAGGAACTTCTATATTGTAGTCAATATTAATATTTCTATATAAGATTGAATCTTACTCTTTACTGGATACAAAACTCTAGCCTCTTTTCTCTCAGCATAACTTTCTGAGCAAAATACACGGATTGATAAACCAAATCCAAATCGCCCATTGTAGCTTTGCTACAATGTCCTCAGATTCTTCGCCAGCTGCTCCAGCATGGGGCAGTGGCAAAGCTCCCCCGCCATTTTCTGTCCAGCAGGAAAACGCGCTAGGACTAGTTCACCCAGTCATTCCAAAACCATGGGATGATTTATTCCTCCAAAGGACCTTGACGCCCACCTTGCTTGTACCCAAGTGGTACCTTGCTGCCCCCTGGTGCTCCCCTGGAGCAACATGCGCTAAAGCCTAAGGGTTAAATATGGGAAACTATTCCCATACCACAACCAAGCCATTATTGAGATGTCACAGGCAGTGATGACACCTGCCAGATTATATATTTCTGCCCCTACAAGGGCTATTTTGACCTCGACTTCACCTTCAAAGCTGATGCAGCCACTGTGCCCCTGGTATTCCAGGGCACCCCTCTCCCCATAACTTGGACACAGCTCCCAGAGGACACCAATTTGGTGTTCCAGTATGCTGGTTTGCCCACCCACCTCCCTCCTGAAGTGCTCCACCAGAAGCTGATGGCTGGTTTAACAGCCTATGGCTCCAACCCCATCTTACAATTTGTGGTCCCAAATGGGGCCACACGACTTGCTGGGCCTTGGGCATATGCCACAATAAGCCCTTAATTTTATAAAATCGTTGTGTTGATTCCCCCTTGCACCATTATTTCCCTCAGTGCCCAACCATCGGTTTTGGGCCCACAACGAGGGTGGGCAGATGTTCTGTCCATCATGTTTTGAGTTGGACCACTCAAAACGCAAGTTCCCTTCTTAGCCACTTCCAATAGATCAGATGACTCAAACGCTAACCTCCACTCTGCTGTCCACCCTGTACAAGTTCCAGTATGGGGCACAATACTACCTCCCCTACCCCCAAAACTGGAAGCTGCAGCTGCACCTGCAACCACAAATCAGCCTCCTCCTCACCCCAATGCCACAAATGATCTCTCAAATCGAGAATTGGATTGGATCCCAGTTCGATCCCATGCTTCCTCAAATGCTTCAATCAAACCTCAATTGTAAGCTGATTCCCCAATCCAATTCAACAAAAATCCATGGGAGTTATTGGCTGAAATTGAATAATCAGGTAAGCTCATTAAAGAACCATCTCTGCAAATCAAGCGATTCATTAACGCAGAATGGGGTGCCAGATACAACCCTCAACTAGCTACCCCACAGCCAAATGCCAAATCATTTTGCAGTGATCACCAGCTTGCAGTCAAAGCAGCTGCAACACCAGATTGTCATCCCTTTGTAAAGCTGTCTCCAAATCAGTGGCGATGCTAACAGGAGGAATTCCACCTACTTTTATCCCCTCAACCCTCACCCCCCAAAAAAATCACGGTGATTCAGTTACACAAAATCGTTAATGATGCTATCCAGAATGTGGCAACTATAGAACGGAACCCAAAAGCTAAAATTACCCAAACCAACATTGCCATGTTTGTTAAACCCCCTAACGCCCACAATAAAGCTGAAAAAGCTTTAACCAAATATTAGTGCCATCTATCTAGCTGGCTATTCCATATATAATACCAAAATTAGTGATATTGAACCACATGTCGCAGATGCCCCAGCGCCTTTACTGTCTGCCTTAACATGCACTCTACTATGGGAGGATGAAGCTGCTGCTAAAAATGAGCCCCTGATTCCCCCCTTCCATCATGGAGGGATAAGCTGTTTCCGCTGCCCACCTGGTTGGTCGTTTTGCTTGAAGTGTTCACTCAATCCGCTCATTTGGGCATTTTGTTTAGAACAAATTAGTTACATCTTAGTTTAGTTTTAGTTTCAGTAATGTCCATCCTGTGGTCAGCATACCTCAAATAAATATAGATACAAAACTCCAATGAAGAGTTTTTCTTTCCACTCAATATTACTTTTTGAGCAAATTTTATATAAAAAGTTAAACTACCACAGCCGTCTGTCCATGTCCCTTCTATTAATGTCCTTAGATCCGCCGCCTGCTGCCCTACTGTGGGGCAGCGGAGCTCAGCCACTGTTGAAGATACAATGAAGATGACCAAAATTACTCCAGAACAAGATTTGATATCTCAGTCTAATGAAATTGAAAAACCCATGATGGTTATCTCCAATTCTCAATTTGACCAAAGAAAGACCCTTAGGAGTTATCAACCTCCTATGAAGGGTGAGGCTAACCAATCCGAGGAAGTTCAGCAATCAGAGATGACAAAGCAATCCAAAATGATTAAGCATTTTGAAGGGGCTAAGCCCACACTAAGAAGGTTAATCACATCTAATAAGAGCTCTATTAGGTCTGATCATCACAAGTATTTTAATAATAATGATAATCAGCCATATTGGTCCTCTGGTAGGAAAGATCTTACCTCAGGTGAATCATGGAAATCCTTGCAAAGAACCACAAAATTTTTCCTATAAACATCTCTGGTTTTTAATTAGTAAGTACCTCAATTCTTGTCTCACATCGGTTAATTTTGGTCTATTTTTCATACAGGATTCTGTATATCCAATTGGCATTATATATAGCAACGGAACTAATAACTTCGTTGCAATTGAGTCAATCTTTGCTAGAGTCACAAAAACTAATAATTTGTAGCCTTCATAGCGCCTGTTTATCATCATTTTTCACGAGATTCCAATACTGGTGCTCCCTGCCAGTTCTGCTTCTGAGGCTACCTGGTGAAAACATACTTTCACAACAGTGAATATGTATAGCAAATAGAGACCCTCTTTGGAGGAATCTTTAAGTATCACCCAATAAGTACACTCTAACTAACAAGATTTGACTTCCACTAAAATCAATAATCTACAATTCAAAGCTTCAATAGACTTGGCCACGAGGGCCCTGACCAATCTAATTATCAGATATAAGCCACAAATGTTGAAGAAACTGCCAAAAGCTTGATCAGAGGGGCTATTCAGCCTGGTGCTCGCCCTAATCCTGACTGAGCATCTAAGGTTGCTGACAACATGATGAACTTTAATTAACCGAGCAGTGTTACAGCCTACTGAAGTTGGTTTGGCTAGAAATGAGCAGTATCTCTGGCATTATTTACATCTGGCTATCCACCATTTACTCCAGATTTTGGGGTTGCATCATCTTGAAATCCAGCGCTAGCTGACTCTAGTGCAAAAGTTTCACTCTCAACTATCTTCATTTTATAAAAATGGTATCCAACTTTGGAAAGGATAATCAAGAGGCCATTCTCAATAATAGAAAAGAAATCAACAATATTCATAATCAATTGGTGAGAACCAATAATGGGCTGTGGGATGGGGGTGGAAGGCGAGTCAGTAAGGGCGTATGGCTACCAACCTGAAGGTTGCGGGTTCAATTCCCAACCTTCGCACATTGATTGGGGTGCCAGCCAAAGGAAGCTATTGGCGGTTAGTAGGTCTAATAACACGAAAACCTTACTCATGATGTAACCAGAAAAATTTGAGTCCTGATCCGGAGGTGGAAAAACTTTCTTTGACGGAGTTGACCCTGTTCAGGTTTCATGTCATTTCTTTCTTTCGGTAATGCCTGTCCCCTGGTCAGCTTGCCTCAGTTAAATAAATAATGGGCTGTGGGATACATTGGCCAAGAAGTATCTCGTTGAGTTAGCAATGCCACTAACCCTATTCACCAACAGATTACCTCCCTGGAGGAGGAGATTAAGAGACAATTGGATCAGTTGTGGGCTGAACATGAGAAGAGCATGGGGGAGCTTAATGGGCTAACTCAACATCTTGTTCAAGTGGTGGGTAATCTTAAAGAAGGTGAACCTGGCCCTGTTGGTCCTCCTGGACCACCGGGACACCTAACTCCCCATTGGTAACTCTAGGACCTCCTGGGAAACATGGCACTCTGGTCCAGTGGGTCAACAAGGCCCACCAGGACCATCAGATAGAGATGGGTCACAAGGACCCCCGGGACCTCCTGAACCTCCTGGCTCCAAACTTCCTACGTCCAATTCTGAAACTTTGAGGCTCCTAGTATCTTGAGTACAAGCATTAGAAAAACAAATTTGAGCCTTAGCTCAAGGGTGTTTCTTATCCTTAGAAGGTCTTCCGACCAATCCAGACTATTCCTTAATCAACTTACTGGATGGCTTTGAAAATGCACATCATCTACGTGATGCAAATCAAACTAAGCAAGAAACCCAGTTTGCTATGATGACAGCATCCATTGAGCAGTTGGCTACCTAATGGTAAGTACTCAAGACCAAGCAAATGAAAATTATTACTGTGATTTCCTAATTAAACGAGCTCTTATGAATGACCATCTTAACTAATGAGTTCAAAATAAACAAGTTGTTTTGAACCTCTTGATACAACAAGTTGACCGAGTTTCCCCTCATGCCCATTTCACAGAGTCTGAACCCTCTGAGGCTGAACTGGTCACAGTATCAGGCTTACACGTCTTGAACACTGAAGTCACCCTTTTCAAACCTACCTTCAAAGATAAGTTTGAAACGGGTTAAGGTAGCATCCATTCTTTTCTTTTTGTTTATGAACGCACAATGGATGGAGCTACTGATCAACAGAAGGTCCGCCATATCACCTCTTTCCTAAGATGGTTTGCTCAAGAGACCATATTTCTGCATCTTAGGTTTGCACTACGTTGGCTCAAGTGAAAACTGCCCTCATAAAGGAATTTTTCAAATGATCAAATTTTTTCCAACCAAAAGCAAGCCTTTATGAATATTTAAATTAAACGAGGAGAGTCTATCCAGGAAATCGCTAAATGATTCTACCATGAGGTCTAGACACTTACTACCTGCGACTGGATTACCATTAATGATTCTATATCAGCTGTAATGAGTGCATTTGGTTCTCGCACTCAGTTACTACTACACTTGAAATCACTTAAAAGAAATTTCAGCTCCATTATCAACATCAAAGAAGCGCTTATGGAGATTCCTAATGGGGTGGTACATCCGATCTCCTCTAGTAACCCTCATTCTCACATCCATGAAATGCCACCTAAACCTAAATCCAAACTGAAGAAGGAGCCATGTACTTATTGTGGTATCGTGGGTCATGTGGTGTCTCTATAGTGGAAAAAGCAAGCAGAGGAATCGAAAAAAAGAGTGAGCATAGGGCATGAGGCTCCCTGTGCTAACCTACCTCCTGTGTCTCCATCAAAATCTTTTAACTCTTCTACTGATTGTTATGTGATATCCGCTCCTGGTGAGCTTGATGTTCCTGATGAATTAGCCAACAAAGACACTATTACTACTTATGCTTCCTCTTTTTCTCCTAATTCCATTCAAACGATTAATCCCTCAGTATTCTCAATCCCAAACTTTAGCACTGATGTAACCCAGGTGGAAATCATCGTGCATATAGTGAAAGTTTTGGCTATCATTGATACAGGATCGCCCATCAATGCAATCTCGTCCAATCTTATGAAGAAAATTAAATTAGCTCCAGACCTGAACCATTCCCAAGACTAATGAACTGCTGGACCTTCCTACACTAAATCTATAGGAGCCTATTTCTCTCTTCTGATGCATTTTGGAAAGTTGGTTGTGTCAGCCCCTGCAGTGGTATTGGATAACAACTGCTATGATTTGCTCTTAGGAACTAAGTTTCTCATTGATTTTGATTCAATAATCAGTCTTAAAGACAAATACATTTCTTTAATTTGTACAGAGTACCTTTAATCTTACATGATGTTCTCAATAGCAAAGGCAAACTCAAACGACATGTTTGCTTACTGGAATACCCCACTTCTATCTTACATCTTGAGTACCAAATCCTGGGGCCAAGGACTATATTTCCTCCTCCATCAGCTTGTGCCTCTGAGGGCATGCCATTATATTCTAACTCTTCGATTACTATTCTCCCTAAAGCTCAAATCATTGTTGATATGGGCGTACAAGTATTTGTACCCCTGATCATGTATTATAAATCTTCAGTAATAAAAATCCCTCTCATTTGGAGGCCTTACCCTGCCTGGGTATCCTTGATCCTGCCTATGATGAGACTGTTTCAATTCTACTGGCTAATCTCACTTCCCAACCTATGCAATTGAATCGCAGTAGTCCTATTGCCTATGTGCGACCTACTCTTGTGAGCGACATATTATCTGTCTAGGGATGTGGATATTTACGCGGATTTGGGCAGGAAAATACCCCTACTGTTGCTAGAATTGACGTCAAATTTAGGGATTCACTTACTTCAGAACAATAGCTTGAAGCTGAGGCACTGATTGAAGAATATGCAGATATCTTTGCCCAAGGTCCAGGGGATTTTGGATTAATTAAAGAGGTACATCATCCAGTGAAAACTTGGATACTCCCCCTATTTGAGCTCAATCATATCGCAAATCCAAGGTTGAGGAGGCTCAGGTCTCAGTGGAACTATAAAAACTCCTCGATGCCAGGCTACTATCGCCTTCTAAGAGTCCATGGGCTTCCCCTTTACTACTCATTTGAAAAAAGGATGGGGTCACCGAGTAGTTATGGACTATCATTGACTCAATGCTGTTACTCAAAAGAATTATTATCCTTTACCTTGCATAGATGATTCATTGATATTATTGTCTGGATCACAACACTTCTCAGCTATGGACCTTGTGAGTGGTTATTGGAAAATTGATCTTGCCACAGAAGATCATCAAAAATGTGTTTTAGTTTCTAGTGAGGCGCTATTTGAGCCAATTTGTATGCCGCAGGGGATTTGTAATGCCCCTGCTACCTTTCAACGAGCCATGGATGGCTTGTTTGGGAATTTGAAACTTTCAAGTGTATCTTGTTTAGATGATGTTACTGTTTTTTCATGCACTTTTAATGAGCATTTGGCTCATTTGAAGAAAGGTTTTAGCCAACTGCGTCATGCCTCACTTAAGCTTAAACCATCAAAGTGTGCTTTTTTAAACTGAGGTGGAATTTTTGGGACATAAAGTTAATCGCAAAGGTATTTTACCCTTATCTAATAAGATACAAGCTATTTCAGACATGCCTGTTACCAAAAGCTTGCGAAAAATCCAAGCGTTTTTAGGGATGGTTTGTCAGCACTGATAATTCGTTCCCCATTTTGCAGAGATTGCAGAACCTTTAGTTTACCTTTTGCATAGGGAGTCCCTTTTATATGGGAAGAATCACAGCAACAATCCTTTGATCTGTTGCGTCAAGCCTTAATGAGTGCCCCATATTAGCTCATCCTGACTTTTCCAAACCTTTTATACTATTTACTGATGACAGTGATATTTCTATTGGGGCCATTCTAGTTCAACATGATACCAAACTAGTTGATCACCCCATCACGTACTATAGTAAAACCCTTTCTAAAACAGAACGGAATTTATAGCATTACTGAAAGGGAATGCCTCGCTGTGTTTTCTGCCATCAATCATTTTTGCCCTTATATATGGCAAGAATTTCACTATTGTAATGGATCACGCTTCCCTGAAGTGGTTGCAACAAATGAAGGATCCTGATGGGCGCTTAGCTAGATGGGCTTTAAAACTCCAAAATTATGATTTCACTATTCAACATCGCACTGAAGTTATACATCAAAACGCTGATGGCCTTTCTCGATTGCCTATCTTACCTTATTCTCTGCAGAGGAAGATCACATTTATGACCTGATCGGTAGACCTGAACTCTGGTTCCATGAATTTAAGGATGTTCTCTCAAAGCTACAATCCTTACCAAAGACAACCAGGTTAAAAATGGCTCATTATATAAAAAGTTGGGATCTAAGTGGTTGCCCTTTATTTGGCCCTCTGCGAGGACTGATACTATTATAAAGCCCATCAAGCTGTAGGTCATGGAGCTGTCGCCAAGACACTACAGTGGTTAAAAAATCATTGTTATTGGGTAACATTCTGGAATCTGTACATGATGTGCTGAAATCTTGTCTTAAGTGCTAACAACAACATGGTGGGAACTTGACATTTCAACACCAAATTTTGGGACCTTTCAAACCATTTTCAACTATGAGTATTGATATGGTGGGTCCTTTCCCTACGGCCACCTATGGACATTAATAACTTTTGTTAGCTATTAACAATTTTACTAAATGGAAAGAAGCTTTTGGTCTTCATGGTTACTGCCAAGATGATGGCATCCTTTCTTTTCAAGCAAGTTTTCACCAGGCATGGTAGCCCAAAAGTCCTGTTATCAGATATTGGGACCAACTTCATTTCTCAGGTGGTTTTAGAGCTTACCAAACTAATGGGTACTTATTAGTCCTTTACAGCCCTTATAATCCTCCTACTAATGGTGCGGTCAAATAAGCAAATGATACCCTGGTAGACATTCTTCAAAAGATGGTTTCCAATGATCCTAGTAGGTGGAACCTTAACTTACCTAATGCAATGTTAGCCTATAGATTTAGCTACCATCGTATTATTGGGATGTCTCTTATTAAAGCTTTATATGGTCGGGAACCTATCCTCCCCTCAAGTGTACAACCTATACTTGAAAAAGCTACCCTGTAAACTACCGATTTAGCTAAGAGGAGATTAGCTGATGAAATCATCCAATTACAAGCATTAGCTTCAAGTTCCCCTTATGCTACCACCTTGAAGGAAGGTACCAAAACCAACGCTATTAGACCTACGTTACCAGAATATCAAGTCAGGGATCTTGTACTTTTCTACCACCATAATCCAGGAGAAAGGATTCACAAATTGGACACCTTATGGGCTGGTCCTTATTTTATTATTTATCATCGGTGTATTAAATACTCCATTGCTGCTATTGACACTGTTACTGCTATCAATAGAGAGCATAGTAGGTTTTTTCACAAATATGTGCCCCCTAGGCAAGATCTTGAGGGGTACATTGAAGGAGGTACAACAAAGATAACCGAAATTACTTAAGATCAAGATTTGATATCTCAGTCTAATAAAATTGAAAAACCCATGATGGCTATTTATGATGCTCAATTTGACCAAAGAAAGACCCTTCATAGTTATTGACCTCCTATAAAGGGTGAGGCTAACCAATCTGAGGAAGTTCAGCAATCAGAGATGACAAAGCAATCCAAAATGACCAAGCATTTTGAAGGGGCTAAGCCCACACTAATAAGGTTAATCACATCTAATAAGAGCTCTATTAGATCTGATCATCACAAGTATTTTAATAATAATGATAATCAGCCATATCGGTCCTCTGGTAGGAAAGATCTTACCTTAGGTGAATCATGGAAATCCTTGCGAAGAACCATAATATTTTCCCTATAAATATCTCTGGTTTTTAATTAATAAGATACCTCAATTATCATCTTGCATAGTTTATTTTGGTCTAATTTTTCATACGGTATTCTGTATATCCAATTGGCATTATATATAGCAACTGAAATAATAACTTCATTGCAAAAGAGTTGATCTTTGCTAGAGCCATGAAACTAGTAATTTGTAGCCTTCATAGCGCCTGTTTATCGTAATTTCTCACAAAATTCCAATAACCACCTAGCATTTTTCATCCTGCAGAAAAACGCACTTGGATGGGCTCAAATATCCTGCCAAGCTCTTTCAGTTAATTTTTTCCCCAAAGGACGTAGTGCTCCACCTTGCATGCATTCACCCTTCTTACTTTTATCCTCTCGCCCTTCCTTGTTCCAGTATTTGACTTTTCCTTCATGTCAACTATTATCGCTTATTATTGTATGCTGACAAAGCAATAATTTAACTAGCCACTGCTGCCTTTGCACCAGCTAGCTTTACTGATTTCCTCCCTTTTAAGGGATATTTTGACATAGGCTTCCAAAAGGAGAAGGATGAGCCTCAAAAGCTTTTAGTCCCCTCATTTTTAAAATACTCCCATTCCTACTACCCATACTCGCCTCCCTTATGACACCACACTGATGGTGCCAATTGCGTCCCTTCCTTTCCGCCTCCCAAACCAAATTTTGTATGAACAGTTGATAATGAACTTTTGGCTTATGGCACTCTACCAAACCACATCTTTTCTGAACTCTCTGGTGCAGAGCACCTTACTGCCCCTCATGTCGCTGCCACCATAATCCCACACCACTCCGCCATAGCCCACCAAACCCCCCCATGCTCACATTGTGCAGCACTGGAGCATTTCTTTTGGGCTCATGCTGATAATGATAACCAGAATTGTCCCCTCTGTTTTGGCTTTGATCAATACAAAAAGTCCTGCCCCATGACACTTCCTATGATAAGTTTCTTTGCCATTGTAAGCAGCGTCTGAAGAGGGTGTTTTGTTGCCCCCACCCACCCACTACACTAGATTACAGGGCCAGAGTGGTTAATCTGCCCCCACCAAAGCCTCCAGATACACTCATTCACCCAAATCTAACCCAACCAATCAGAACCAGACTTGGGCCACTGTTTGTCCCCAAGCAACACCATATTCACCTACTTCCACCCTAATTCTGCCTCCCCTGTTCAAGTGAACCAAAATCCTTGGGCCTTATTGGATGAGGTTGATAATATAGGTTGCTTGTTTTTAAGGCGATTGAAAAATCAGGTGAAGAAGCTTCAGATGGTTATGACCTGAATGAATTTATCAACTTGGATTTTGACAAACCACTCCCACCCAGACGTTATGCCCCTAAACTTTATGCCATCCCCTTCCAAAGTGACCACCAGCTTGCCTTAGCAGAGGTGGCCTGCCTCATTGTCACCACCTCCGCAAAGCAAAGGAATAGTTGGTTTATGAACTCAAAAACAATTCCTGCATTTACTTAACTTCCCAAATGATTTTCCTGTAGAAGCTTGGTATGAAATTGACAAATTGGCAGACGCCACCATCAACTCTACCGCTTATGTTGCCAACCTCACAAAATTTGCCCCAAATACTGTAATCATCAGGATAATGTTGCCATTTTTACCCTACTCCATGATGCCCACCTTCAAGCTGAACATCATGTTGCAGAATATAAAGAGATTATCCTCCAGGCTGATATTGAGGATGTCATACCCTTTCATTAACGCCCTTGACCCACACCATGCTGTAGCCCCAACGCCCTTTCTCTCAGCTTATATCCACCTCCTCAATTATACTTATTCAGACAACCCCATTGTGCCTGAAGAGTCGCCACCCAACCCTTCCTTTCTCTCTGCTATGGTGAGTTAACGGTCCTCCGCTTCCTAACTGTTTAGAGGATTTTTTTGTTTTTAAAAAAGTTTGTTTCAGTTTCTTTTTTTGTCTTCTTTTAAAGCTTTACTAGTCCATCCCCTGGATGGCGTATTATAAATAATTTTAAAATTTTAAAAAACTTAATAAAGATAAAAGGAAGTTTGGTTAGCCTGACAGGTAAGACTGCTTCCACCCATGTTCAAGTCTAGGTCTGAAACCTGTACTGGCTAGAAAAATTCTCTGTGTGGTATATTTGTCCTAAGGTCGACCCACTTAAATATTTTTAATGAAGATAAAGTATCTTGTTAAGTAATTATAAAAGAATAAAAAATAACTATAATGTTTATAAACTTGGAAGAACTTAGGATTAAGTTAGAATTATTCTACGGTTTTCTATTTGGTTATTGATAAAGACACTTATAAACTGCTATAGCTCTTAAGGCCTTCCAGACCTTTCAGTGACCTTTACATGCAATGTAACCTGCGGCAATCATTGCAGGACTAAGCTTTCTCAAAATGCAAGAAAAAAATTCCAATTTAGTATAAATCCATAAATTTTACTTAGGAAGTAATGAATTTGAATGACTAGTGCTTGCTTATTTTGACATTTGTGCCCTATACTTAGTGATAAAATTTACAAAAGTAATTTCACTAATTGTGGGAATAAACAGAATTTGCGTTATTTAGATTAAAAAATTCGCTTTAATAAACAATTCCCTTTTAACTTATCTATTATGCTGAGGTTTATATCATTAATAAATGACTATCAAATCCTTAGGTATATAGTTGATTTATATGTTTTAGGAACCTATATGAGATGATATAAAATGATGGGTGTTAAAACTTATGTATTATCAAATATGACTCAAAAACCTATTTAGTCTTTAGTGTGTTTTATAGATTAAGAAATATTTAATTTCGCTAAGTTAATTGCTACTGTTTAACAGAAGGTTTAATACAATTGCACTATAAGCCATATACCTAGTTGTGGAAAGCAAAATTGGCTCACTATTAAACAAGTTCTATCTACTTATTGTATCTTGTTATGCTTCTAAAAATCATCCTATGTGCTGACAAGGGTACTACCACAAGCACATCTTTCAGATAAAACCATGTTTTATTAGTAACTGTCAGAGAATTGCTGTCAACTTCAGCAAAAAAAATGTCAGGTGATATTGTTACAATTTATCTAATACAGTTGGCTAATTGCAAGTCTGACCTTGTGAGAACAACCTTTCTGATGGCAATAATGAAAATATTGGCCTTAAGACCCTGGTTGATTCACAGCGGGACCCCTTAAATTGGGGTAACACTTTTGTCAATACCTCTTGGGCAAATAACATGAGTTCAAGCAGTCAGATTGTAACAACTATGCAAAAGAATCTGGGAAGTCCATTTGAGATTCTCCCCAGGCCACGTCTAGTTCAAAGCAAACATTTAAACGGGGACCACCCCTTTTATAGTCTTGGCATGGGGTCCCTCAAGGTGCAATAATTTTCTCTAGTGGGGATTGTCTGAAATTCATTAATTTGTTACCCACAGGTTCATCTTACCTAAAAATAAATCCTTATCAGTTGTTCTGCTATAGTAAAGCGAGTTTTCTAAGATCTGGTAGGTCAAATTTACATATTTTTTCTTATTTGGACCATAATAAGCTATTTCTAAACTTCTATTAAATTTTTTTCGACTCTTGATACTGTTTAACACGTTTGTTGCCACGTCACCCAAATATGGATGATGGGTATGCTTTTGTGGGGGCCCCATCACCCATTTTTTGGTAATGTGACGTTAATTGTGTTAACAAACAATTTGTAGGTTTAGCATCGCTAATAGCATTTTTAAATATGACGTCTTATGTGAACTAGTAGTGGTAAAAACCACTCAAAACCACCATTTGAGCTCAAAAGGAGTAAATAAGAAAAAGACACATTAAACAATGCTCCTAGCTATGTGGGTAGAGGTTAGGTACAAAATTAAAAAAAAACAAAATTATCACATGTTTTACTTTTTATTAACTTATACATAATAGAATATTTTTTAGATTACAGTGTATTGTAGTATTTTTCAAAAAAGTCCAATCAAATTTGTGGTGATTTAGAACAATTAGGACAATAAGGTATGAGTTAAAAAAATTTGATCCCTGCTATTTGACAATTTGTCAATAGTCACATTTGCCCCATGAGAAACTTAACTGAATCACACTGGTAGATGAACATGTTAAAGCTGAATGGTAAGGTATTGAGAGGGTTCATTTTTCTTACCCTGCGCTATCACTAATAAAACATATAAAAACCAGATTTTTGTTTAAAAGTATTTTTATTTATATTATCAAAAAACCTATTCTTGAAATCTTGGAAGTATCAGCACCAGTGAGCCAAAAATAGCTGGATTCACAAAGTGGTGCTCACTACAGGGGTCACCTGTACCCCACAAAAAATCGCTAAAAAATAGAGGCTTTCAGAGTGAGTAACCATCAAACTCTTCCCTTTCCAAATGAACAAATGATAGTTACCCTTGAAAGCAACCAGCAAACGCTTTATCCCGTCTTAAAGAGCTTGAGCAGCGCGCATTAAAACCCTCTTAAAACAAGTTTACTTCTGATGAAGGGAGCATTGTTCAATATTTATATGTCTTTGAATCTGTAATGCAAGGTTATTTGACAAGCAAAAATTAATCACATCTTACCTTACTTAAGTCGTCTAGCACAAGAGATGATAGTTCATTACATGGTC
Source organism: Massospora cicadina (assembly GCA_022478985.1). Classification (NCBI taxonomy): domain Eukaryota; kingdom Fungi; phylum Entomophthoromycota; class Entomophthoromycetes; order Entomophthorales; family Entomophthoraceae; genus Massospora; species Massospora cicadina. Next base: position 86,189 of record JAKSZP010005476.1, read on the forward strand.
AATTTGCATACCAGAGCAGAGGTGAAGGAGGCTCTTTTGTTTAAATTTGGTTAAAAGCAGAGTCAACAGGTAAAAACAGGCTTTTATGCGCCTTAGCATGTATGAAGGCGAACTGACCACTGCCTTTTCAGAGCGATTTTACCTCACTGCACAGAGGTTGTCAACGTCTAACATGCTAACCAGTTGACGATACTATCACATCCATGTTAACTGAATTAGCTTCCCAATCCTCTTTAGCCAGGCATGTAATTTCATTGAAGCACAACTTCAAGGACATCAATGACATAAAAGAGTTTTTTAGACGTTGCTGATTTCCATATATGTGTGACAACAAATGAAGCTGGGGTGAAGTGTTATAAAATTAGCGTTATCTTAGAGATCCAGCAAAGGGTTTTTGCACAGGGTTAAGCTATTGAGCAAAAGGACCAATGTTATGACAATTATTGTCCCTAAAACAACATAATGAACTTTAGTAAATGTGGATAAATTTCCCTGAAGACACTCTTTATTTAATTTTAATTTATAGCAGATCCTCGGTGTTCTGCTCACCTTAAACTAATAATCCTCCACATTTACATGTCTCAACTCGCTTATATCTCAGAAACTTTGGACAATATCATTTATCAACATGGACTATTTGTTCCACCGTATTCTTATTGGTTCTTGCAGATTCTTCTTTCATTAAATTCACAATATTCTAGTTTGAGGCGATTTGCCAATTATTTGTTGCACATTAACATCTCTTAATCGCCTCATTTGGAAGTGATTAAATAACCATCCATTATAGCTCAATATTGTCTCATCCTAAGTTGCTTAAAAAACTGTGATTAGACTCATGATTGGAAGATTTACCCATTTTTCCGTAACAACATAGGGCTTATATCCAGTCATATCAGAATTGTGATATTAACCCCCTTTGACTGGATGATAAATATCCTATTGTTCATATACCTGAAAGAACTTTGCGTGCACACAGTTAGTAATCTGACTGCTCAAGGGTCCTTGATGGTATACGCATCCACAACTGTCTTCTCAATAACTTTAAGCAGCCCAAGGCAGATACTGGCCAACTTGTGCTTCCTCCTGAACCCGTGTTGGTCATGGAATAGAACCATGTCCTTATCTTTGAACTGGCTAACCCGCTATTCTTTACCTGATCAGAAGCTTGAGGCTTAATCTTCTTGGCTAAAATGAATGAGTAAACTACAGTTTGAGATTTGATTAACATGTCAGCTAGGGTCATCAAATAACATTGGGAATCCATTCTGACAGTATCTTCTACAAAAGCATTTAGTTGCGCCAGAAGAGTGGGATGTTGTCCATACAGTAATTGGAAGGGGCTTTTCCCCATGGTGGAATGATAACTAAAATCATAGGCGAAGACAGTGGTGGAAATAAGGGAACTCCAATATGAGGGTCAATCTGCTACTAATCTATGTTTTATTTTCACTAAAGTCACATTGACCTGCTCAACCATTCTGTTGAACTCATGGTGGTATGGGGTTGTCATAACCCCATGGATGGCCATCAGCTAGTTTAGCTTTGGGTGTGGGAAGTGAAGTTTTCCCTATATTTTTAAGGATGAACTGATGGAAGCCATGTTGCTGGATAATAAATTCCATTATGAACTTGGCCACTGAGACTGCCCCCAAGTCCTGTACTACCCGCACCTCAACCCACCTGGTCAAGTGGTCAATCGCCATCAGAATGTATTTGTACTGGTTAGCTCTTATTGGCAGAGGGCCAACGACATAAAAGACCATATGCCAAGCAAACCGTGGTTTCATTAACTGGTAGAATTTATTTGGCAGAATGGCTTTTCCACTTGCCATTGATGGCAGCAGGATATCGTTTTTAGTATGTCAAAGTTCATGCTTTCCCAATACTAGCAAGGGCGCAAAGATTCCAACTTTTTGCAAACACCTCCGTGTCTGCTGCCCTATGTGCTCTCATGTTAGTCTTAGGTTGTGCTGAGGGTTGTGGGAAGTTCACTGTCATATTGCCGATTATTTGTACAACTCTTATTCGGTGGAAAGTATTGGCTCACGTTTGTTTCAACGCCTTTATGACTTGAGGCAGTTCATCATTGTACTTTCCGCTGTGCATCTTGTCATACATTATGTTGCTCAGATACACCGTAACTGCAATTATTGATAGTCTTGAGAAGCTATTGGCGTTCTGGTATTTTGCTCCTGGTCAGTGAAGGATTTCAAAGTTGTAAGCCTGAAGTTTGAGGGCCCATTGGTCTAGGTGCCCTTCAGGCTTCAATGTTCTGTAACCAGCATAACGAAGCATGATCCGTTACAACTTTAAACTTTACCCCATGAAGATATACCCTAAATTTCTTGTATTCTTAGATCACTGCTAAGCACTCCTGCTCGGTCATGGTATAATTGTATTCTTTGCTATTCAGGCTCTGACTACAGTATGCTACGGGGTGCTCCTCCCATCATTGTCTTTCTGAGATAGGACCACCCCTACAGCAGAAAGTGATGCATCCATCTGAATGATGAACTTTTTATCAAAGTTTGGACAGTGCAACACTGGTGCACTGACTAACGCCATTCAAAGTGTATCAAAAGAGCATTGTTGGCGTTGAGTCCATTCAAACGTGGCATCCTTTTTTAAAAACTCTAACAGCAGCCTCTATTACAACTTAAATGGGAATAAAGTGGCGGTTGTAGCCAACCATTCCCAAAATACTTGTATATTGCACTTACTGTTTTTCATGGTCATCTTCCAAGTAGCCTCCACCTTAGCTGGTTGGGGCCTCATCCCAGTCGCATCCACCACAAACCCAAGGTACTGCAGTTGGTCCTTAAAAAGTGGCATTTATGGGAAATGATTTTTAATGTTGGCCTCTGCAAGTCAGCAGAAGGCCTCCTATAGGTGGGTAAGATGCTTGGAAAATTTGTGGGAGAGTACATTGATGTTGACAAGGTACATGAGGATGCATGACAGCTTCAGGTCACTGAGAATGGTATCCATAGCTTGTTGGAATTTAGCTGGAGCATTACACAGCAATTGTGGCATATGGGTTGGTTGGAAAAGCCTCTTAGACGTTATAATGGCGCATTTCTCCTGTTCCGCCACAGGAAATTTGATTTTCCAGTAGCAAAATATCAAGTCCATCACTGAGAAGTAATGAGCTCCGACTAACTGGTCCAGTACATCATTAATCCATGTCAAGGGGTATGAGTTCTTCTTGGTGATTCTGTTGAGCTTCCAGTAGTTGATCACTACCTGGTTAGTCTGTCCTTCTTTTTTACAATAAGAATGGGCGAAGCCCACGGACTCTTTGATGGTTTGAGCATCCCTTATTTTGAGTAGCTTTTCAATCTTCTCACTTACTACTTCCTCAGCTTCCCTCAATTGGAGTATCAGTTGCAACCTGATGGGGTGATGATCCCCAGTGTCCAATAAATGGGCCACCACCCAAGCGCACCCTAAATCATGATTGTCAGCCGCAAAAAAACTCCTTATATTTATCAAAATAGAGGCATTGCTTGATTCTGCTGTTCTTTTGATAACCCAACTAATTTTCACGTGGTACTACCATCATTACGCCAAGATGCAGATTAATTGGTAAGCCAAATTCATCCAGCAACCTGATCATATGAACCTAGAGGACCTTTTCCACAGGGATCATGTGTAAATATGCCACTATGTGATGTCAGCGGGTTGCATTGGTTTGTGCTGCAAAATTGTTAACAAAATCTTGATTTCCCTGTGTCCTGGGAGTAAAATTCCTGGAGCCATTCAAGGCTCCAGCCACAGTTGCTGATAAGTCCCAATGACTTCCCTGTAGAGTCCATCTAGCATTTCTACCTCCAATTAAGTGTTCAATATGTCTTGGTGTCTGGAAGGAATAGATATAGGGCCAGAAGCTCGGGAGGTAGCCCTTAATATTCGTATATCTGCTTGGAAAGGGTCAGGTCTTACTCTTAAGTCGATGGTAACAAACTGGCTTTACCCATCACTGTATGCCATGTTGATATGATCCATGTCACCAGATCCTTTGGAACTCCGCTGGAGTGAAGTAAATTGGTATCTGCTCCCCATGATTTTTGCGTCTCCTCTGTCATGTCAACAACAGCACCAAAGTGTCACAGAAAGGAAGTTCCAATTAGCAAATAGTTATTACTGTTTAGTAACACTAATGCTGGGGCTACCACAACATTTGACCCAAACTGCAAAGGTAACACGCTGTACACTCCCTCAGAGACCGTGCTATCCGCCCCAGTGGTTCCATATATCATCCAGATTTTCTACATCCAGATTTAATTTTAACTTTGCCACCAGCTTTGAGGAAACTATGTTGACTGGAGAATTGGTATATATTCTTGCTTGGAATCATGTTTTGGCTACAACATGGTCACAGTATGTACATTCTGAGTATGGTGAATATGAACTGTTTAACACATGGACATTCAAAGACCCTCCATTCACAAGGAAACTTTCAATCTCTTCGCTGACTTTAGGGTATTCTTTGAGGTAGTGTTGACTAGAAGGGCAACGCTTACTCCTTGCAAGGATGGTGCATCTGCGGATGGATCCAACTTGTCAGGGGAAAATTGGTCAGATATTTGACAAGCATATGGCTTGAGCTGCATTGGAGATCCTTCTACCGCCGCAGCTTTAGCTTGCTCTCGCATTATATATATTCATTCCTCCAACTGGCTGCTGATAGAAAAATGCATCATCATATGGAGGGAGTTCCGCTGAATAGACTACTACAGATTCAGGTGGGACGTTTGGGGTTGGGATAGCAGATGTAGAGAGTCCCATCGCTACTCTGCTCTGCCTTTTACCTGATAGTACTGTTCCTGCTGTACGTGATGGACCTGACAATAGGAGTAAACTCTTGCCAAGTGGCCAGGGCGGCTGCATTCAAAACAAATAACCCTGAAGGGTCTTCATCCTTGCTTGTTATAATATGGTCCTTGCCAATAATTTGATCATGGGTGCTTGGCATAATTACAACCAGGTTGTGAGAATCCAAGAATTGCTCGCTTGTTTATTATTATCCTGAAAGTTTATTCAGGACGAAGTTAGGTAGATTGATCTTTGTTAGTGCCTTTAGTATACAGTATTTGGACGTTCAAAAACTCACTAGGCTTATAATAATCGCCCAACCCTTTTGGCTGATTTTGTACGTAATTTCCCTTCATGTTTTGGAACTTCTTTCTAGGCAGGTAGATATACAAGCTGTAGATTAGGCGCATCCAGCTTGTCTACACTTTCTACAAAGAAAGGATTTAAATGAGAAAACCAGGAAAGAGATAAAATAAATTAACCTTTTATATAAGCTATATATTAGATGTTTAGTCATTAGGCCAGGCACCAGTATTTATACCTCTAGGGCATCTTCTGGCCACATTTGAGTACAAAATTTCAACAGATATTTTATTAAATTAGTTCATCCCTTGAATTGATATATCTGAACCTTTTCTTATATTTATTGGTGCCAAAATACTCTCAAAATTGGGAGGATTTCAGGTACAGAATTGCAATAAAAGCATGCAAAATTGTCCTAGGATCTTTTATTGATTTGAGTTTTATCATACTGCTGACAAAATACACCTTCTGTGAAATTCTTGCCTTGATTGAAGTAGATGCCATAACCCTAATTGGGATGTCAGCAGGCTTTTCCCTTGATAGCACTAGGTACACCCTTTCAGGTAGTCAATGTGCAAGTGCTATTGTGCCAATTACATGGATCAACATATGAATTTCACCCTAAGGCAGTGTAACAAGTGGGGCTACCAAGGCCCAGCCCACCACTGGCCCTAAACATCCACCCCCATATATGGCCGTACCAACTCCAGATGGTCCTGTCCTAATGGACGGCCTTGCTGGGCATATCAGGCTGAGGTGCAGTGCACTGGCCTCTGTCGCCTTGGGCCCCAGGCTGAGGTGCATCCCTACTGCCTCTGTCACCTCGGGGTTACCCAGCTGAGGTGCGGTCAACCAGCCTCTGTCACCTCGTCCCACTCTGGCTCCTTCCCCTCTCACCAGGGAAAGGCCACTCTCAAGAGGATCCCAGCGCATCCACCCCTTCCTCTCCTCCTCCTTGCAATGCCATCCGCACCCCCAACCTCGTTTTAATTAAAAAAATTAAATAAAGCAAGTCGAGCAAATAGCAGCCTTCATTAAGAAGTGAACCCAAATTCAGAATAGAATTATAAAGTGAGGTCAAATGGGGCTGCCCTCGCTTTGAAATACTTCCTAAAAAGGCTAAATGAATTGCAGTTAATGAGGGGTGCAAAAGCCTCCAGAATTGATGGTATCCAGGCAACTCGATGGAGAATTGGAGGGGAACCTCATAATGAACAACCAATCAAATAAATAATTTATTTAGTTTTATTCCATTATTAACCCTAATAGGAAAATCCTACTTAGAATAATGGAATTGCAACTATCGATGCACATAAATCTCATAATCCCCACCATATGAGATTCATGTATAATTGTCAATCATTACATACTCCCTGTAAAACCTGGTGGATCCCCACCTGAACTGGCAAGGCAGGCAAGCAGCGATCAACGACTTTTCAATGGAGGACCTTTTTCCGCAAGCAGTTTTGGGAAATTGACCAGAAGTCCAGAGCCCCTGGAACAAATCAATGGGTTCTCTGGAGGTCTCCTGGTGGGCACAAATGGCCATCAACCGCCAGCAGTCTGGCCTACCCCCCAAGCTCTCCATCCCTTCTTTGGAAGGCCCCAAAAACCAACAAAAGGGACCAATAGCCCACAGTGATGTTTGAGACATCAACCGTGGCCATCTTGCAAGTTAGATGGTATCCACATCCCACCAAGGTAAGTTTGACTTTGAAATCAGGTAATGAGTGAGGCTCCCAAGGCCCAGCCCGCCACTAGCCCTAAACATCCACCCCCATTTATGGCCATACCAAATCCAGATGGTCCTGTCCTAATGGATGTCCTTACCAGGCATACGAGGCTGAGGTGTGGTGCGCTGGCCTCTGTCGCCTTGGGCCCCCAGGCTGAGGTGCATCCCTACAGCCTGTCACCTTAGAATTACCCGGCCAAGGTGCAGTCAACCAGCCTCTGTCACCTTGGGCCACTCTGGCTCCTTCTCCTCTCACCAGGGCAAGGCCACTATCAAGAGGATCCCAGCGCGTCCACCCCCTTCCTCTCCTCCTCCTTGCACTGCCATCTGCACTCCAACCTCATTTTAATTAAAAAAATAAAATAAAGCAAGTCCAGCAAATAGCAGACTTAATAAAGAAGTGAACCCACAGTTGTAATAGAATTCTAAAGTGAGGTCCAATGGGGCTGACCTCACTTTGAAATACTTCTTAAAAAGGCTAAATGAATTGTAGGTAATGAGGGGTGCAAAAGCCTCCAGAATTGATGGCATCCAGAAAAATTGATGGAGAATTGGAGGGGAACCTTAGAACGAACAACCAATCAAATAAATACTTTATTTAATTTATTCCGTTATTAACCTGAATAGGAAAATCCTACTTGGAATAATGGAATTGCAACCATCGATGCACATGAATCTCATAATCCCCAGCTTATGAGATTCATGTAATGATCGTTGATTGTTATAGGCAGCAGATTGATTACGTTTTTTGTTCATCTGATGGTCCATAGGATTTTTAGACATTAACTTCAGGTCAATCCCAAACAATTTTGTATACAAGTTAGTTCATTGTGTTCCAGATAATTGGGACCAATTGATCATATTTGATGCATAGGAAATTGGCCATAATATGCAAGCATATTCAGCCCAAGCACTTTATTAAAATACTTGATTGAATTGACATTGAGATATTTGGCTAAATTATATAATTGCAATAGTCTTTGAGGTGAGAGTATAGGTGTTAGCTCGTTAGTTGAAAGAGTAATTGATCCCAGAATGATGGTTGAGGATCTATTTCAAGTCAGCCACCAGATTCTAACATTTCCCCCCTCTTAACTCAAACATAAGCCCTAAAATCCCCGATTAGCCTATGTTGGTCTATTATCATTGGCCCAAACACCCAATGAGCATGAGGTTGAGTTTTCTCCTGGTAATTTTGGCCAAATGCTTAATTCGTCTAAAGTATGATCCTCTTATTGTTAATTTTGGCCCAAATATCTGTCAAGTCTGAAGTTGGAACCTCTTCCTTAACTCAAGTGTGAACTAAAGTCTCAATTAGAATAAAACTATTATAATTGTTTTATTTTTGTTTTTGTGTTTTTGTGTGTTTCTCAACTTTTTCTTTACTTAATTGGCCTGCTTATTAAACCTTCTAAGAATTTTGCATGGACTCAGTTGTATATACAACACGTCCTAATATCCATGATTGAATATATGAACTGAGTTGTTTTCACAATCACTTCAAATGGCCTGACCTAGATGCAATCTAATTTTTGTAATCAGCTTAATCCATGGGTGTTGCAGAATAGCACTTTGTCATTTACTTTAATTTGGCCAGTGTGTAGCAATTCTCTATGCCCTTTTGATGTTGGGACTTTTTCTCAGCAAAACTGTTATTGTAGGATTGAGCTTGTAGTTTGATTAAAGCATTGTTGAGATATTTGCCCATATTTCCAGACTGCTATATTACCAGGAATCACTAGGGGACAATTCCCTAATGCAAGGTGAATTGGAAATTGGTGGACCCTAATTTTGGAGTAACTATGTTTGGGGAATTTTGGGGTTTTCGCTTGGTCATATCCATCAGGGATTGATCCGGATGATAATTTAAATTTTGTTGGGTGGAGTTGCTGACGAAATAGGGGCATCTGATAGTGATTAACTATCAGGTGTAACAATTATGATTGGTCAGGTTTCATCACTGAATGTTTGGGAATGAATAGTAAGTTGTGAGGTGAGTAATTCCACCTGTAACTAGTGAATCAATCATTTGATGCATGACCTGCCTTAATGGTAATAAGTCCCATTACCTAGGCAAGTCGCTAGCCCAAAAATGGTTGGTTCCCCTGGATCAAGAGGGAAACGTTAGAGACACGTTTTCCAACTCTTTCCGTTTAGGTCTCAAGGATATCCAACGATGATCCATCCAGGATGAGGAAGACTATTGCTGCTGAGATGAGGATGGGTGATTCAATGGCAACGGCTGCCGTTTTACTGAAGAGGTGTCAACTGAGGTTTAGACGACCAAATCCCCACTATAAATTCCCTAGAATTCACTAATATTAAAAACCATAGTTTATAGTAGAAGAACAGAATTTTAGACCAAAGTTATATAGTTCTAATGTTTTCATCTATGACATAGTTTAAGTAGTTAACTATTATCAGACTTTGAATTGTCCTATTATTCTCAAGGATACTATTGCTGTGTGCAATAATTGGGAGACTCTTTTGGGAAAAGAGTAAAGATCTTAGTGGGGATCTTGAGAAGAAGGAGAAATAATCAGGGATTGCTTCCAACTGTGTGTTGGACCAAAGAGACTGTCACCAGGGAATCTCAGAGAAAATCAGGGTGGACAGAAAGAGGGAACAAATCCCTAGATCATAATATCTTAAGTATTTCTTTGAGAATACTGGCTAAGCGTTGGGCAGAGATCTAAGAATTCCACTCAACTATGGATAATAGTCATCATGTTATCAACCAATAATATCATATATTATATAACATGGAGGGATTGCACAATAACCAAACCTGTGCAGTAATAAGTTCATTTGGGCTGTTTGCCAATAATAACCAGACCAATAAATTTTTCAAAATCATCCACAAGCTTCTCAATGTATTGAGGAAAAGTTTTCTCGCCATGATCCTCTAGGTCCATATAGCAGCATTGGTAGGGCTGGGTGTCTACCATATAATACTTGAAATGGAGACATCCTGGTTGATGAATAGTAGGAGATACTATAGGTGAAGACTGCCGAACTTAGATAAGTACTCCATTCATATGGCTTGGCAAAGGTTAATTTCTGGTTAATGTTTACCAACATCCCGTTTGTGCACCCAACAGTCCCATTAGTTTCAGGATGATAGGGGGACATAAAACACATCTTGTACTTCCATTAGTTGGTTGTGCTTGGAAAGAACATTGGTGGTAAAGTTGGTTCCAGTATTGATCAGAATAACCTGGGGCACCATGTTTGTGTATGATGTTTTCAAGGACGAACTTGGCAGTGGTTGCTGCTCCAGCTTCCCAAATGGCCTTAGCCTTGACCCATTTGGTCAAGTGGTTAATGGCTACAATTATGTACTTGGCCTTAATATTGCTTGTTGGAAATGGACCAACAACATCAATAGATACAGTGTGCCAGGAAAAAGTTTGGCCGAGCAAGCTGGTAAGATGTTCTTTTTGGAACGAGTTTTTCCTTGGCACACTGCACATCATTCCAGAGTTTCTTGGATGCCGAAATGCATTGACTCCCAGTAGTAGAATTGCTTCAGATGCTCTTTTGTTTTCTTGAATCCGCCATTCCCTATGTCCTTATGCACTGCCATTATTAGTTCTGTTTGGGCCGATGGTCTTGGTAAGATATACTTTTTGTCCTTAATGATCTTGTAAAGCATCCTGGTTTTGATGGTTGTATTTTTTCGTAGATCCAATAATATTTTTTGGACAGATTCAGGCTCATCTTGATACTCTCCACTGATCATTTTCATAAAAAACTACTTGGCGGACCAACTAAGTGTTGCAATGGTGGGTAGTTGGTATAGACAGTCAGCATCTTGGTGTTTTTCTTCAGCTTGATGCTCAATGGCGAAGTCATAAGCTTGAAGCTTTAGTGCCATCGAGCTAATCATCCCCCAGGTTCTATTAAGTTGTTCAACCATCTTAAAGAAGCATGATTGGTATCAACTTTTTAAATGAGTGCCATGAAGGTAGACCCAGAATTTCTTGTAGCCATATATGATGGCTAAGCATTCTTGTTCCGTCACCCTGTAGTTCCTTTCATGAACGGTTAAGATCTGACTAGTGAAGGCAACTGGATGTTCTTCACCATCTTCTCCAACTTGCAAGCACGGCCCCCACTGCTGTTTGGGATACATCAGTTTGGACGATAAATTCATTATTAAAGTCAAGATATTGAAGAACATGCACGCTTAATAGGGCCACTTTAAGTTAGTTAAATGCATCTTGGCAAGCTGGAGTCCAATCGAATGGGACCTTATCTTTAAGCAGATAGAGATGTGGCTCTCCATGTTGTGCAAAGTCAATGATAAATTTGAAACAGTAACCAATCATGCCTAGGAATACTTGAATATTGCGCTTGGATATGGGCTGTTTCATTTTGTAGATGGCATCCAGATTAGAGGATTGGGGCCAAAGACCCACTTTGTCAATTATAAATCCGAGGTATTCCAGTTGTTCTTTAAAGAACTGGCATTTTCTGGGCTTGATTTTTAAGTTTGCAGCTGCTAGCCTTCTGAAAACTGATTCTAAGTGTTTCAAGTAGTCATCAAAAGTGCAGCTAAAAACGTTGATATCATCAAGGTATGCTAATGCACCTGATAACTTCAAATCTCCCAGAATTGTGTCCATAGCCCTTTGGAAAGTAGCTGGGGCTTTGCAGAGACCTTGAGGAATTCTTGTCAAGCTGGAATAGGCCCTCTTGGGTTATAATTGCACATTTCTTGAACTTCTCTTTGGGAAGATCTAATTGCCAATATCTGCTAATAAGGTCCATTGCTGAGAAGAATTTTTCACCCCCTAGCCTATCCAAGGCATCATCAATTTATGGCAGTGGGTATGAGTCCTTCTTTGTGATGTTGTTTAACTTCTGATAATCAATGAATATATGTGTAACGGATGGGGCTCCCAAGGCCCAGCCCGCCACTAGCCCTAAACCTACACCCCCATATATGGCCAAACAAACTCTGAATGGTCCTTTCCAGATGGATGGTCTTGCTGGGCACACCAGGCTAAGGTGTGGTGCACTGGCCTCTGTCGCCTTGGGCCTCCAGCCAAGGTGTGTCCCTACGGCCTCTGTCGCCTCAGGGTCACCAGGCTGAGGTGCGGCCAATTGGCCACTTGCGCCTCAGGCCACTCTGGCTCCATCCCCTCTCATCAGGGCACAATCACTCCAATAGGATCCTGGCGCATACACCCCTTTCTCTCCTCCTTATCACACTGCCATCCGCACCCCCAAACTTACTTAATAAAATACAATAAATATTATATTAAAATAAACAAGCCTAGAAAATGCAGCCTTATTGGAAGTGAACCTGGATTCAGAAAAGAATTTCAAAGTGAGGTCCATCAGGGCTGACCTCACTTTGGTATACTTCTTACCAAGGCTAAATAAATTGTGGGTAATGAGGGGCGCAAAAGCCTCCAGAATTGATGGCATTCAGGCAACTCAGCGGTGAAACGGGGGAACCTCATAATGAACGACCAATCAAATAAACTATTTATTTAAATTATCCCGTTATTAATCCAATTAGGAAAAACTACTTAGAATAATGGAATATCAACTATCAATATACATAAATCTCATAATTCTCTACCTTTTGATTCATGTATGATTGTCAATTGTTACAACATGATTGCTGTAAAAATATACTTAAGTGGTTATTATTGGCAACAACTCTAGAAATGTTTTTACTGCACAGGTTTAGTTTTCTTGTGCACTTTGTCACATTGTAGAGTATAATAGATTATAGATCAATAATAGTATGTTGACTATTATCTGTAGTTGAGTATTAATTCTTATATCTCAGTCCAACGCTTGGCCAGTATTCCCAATTAAATACTTAAGATTTCATGATCTAGGGATTTGTTTCCTCATTATGTCCAACCTGATCTTTGCTGAGATTCCCTGATGATAGTCTCTTTGGTCCAACACACAGTCAGTAGCAATCCCTAATCATGTCTCCTTCTTCTCTAGATCCCCGCTCTGATCTTTACTTTTTTTATTTAAGAGTCTTCCAATTATTGCACACAGCAATAATATCCTTGAGAAGAATAGCACAATGGAAGTTTATGATAGTTTACTAATTAAATTATATACCAGATGAATAACTTAGTTCTATCTATCTGTTCTCGTAATTTCTGTTTTTTATTATAGTGAATCCTAGGGAATTTATAGTGAGGATTCAGTCATCTAACCCTCGGTTAATTGCTCTTCAATGAAACAGCAGCTGTTGCCATTGAATCACCCATACTCATCTTGACAGTGATGGTCTTCCCCATCCTGGATAGGATTTCATCATTAGACATCCTTGAGCCCTAAACATAAAGAGTCAGAAAACGTGTCCCTAACGTTTTCCTCTCGATCTTAGTGAACCAACCATATTTGGCTAGTGACCTGCTTAGACTTGTGACTTATTACCCATTAAGGAAGGTCACTCCAGCTAATTAATTCGCTAGTTGCAGGTGGCATCACTCGCCTCACAACTTGTTATTCATTCCCAAACAGTCAGTGATGAAACCTGACTGATCCTAATTGGTACACGTGATAGTTAATCACTATCAGATGCCCTTATTTCGTTAACAACTCTGCCCAATGAGATCTTAAGTATTCGTCCATATTGATCCCCAATAGATATGACAGGCGAATATACCAAAATCCACCAAACATAGTTACTCCAAAATTTTGGTCCTCCAATTTCGAATTCACCTCGCATTAGGGAATTGTCCCCTAGTGATTCCTGAGAATCTAGCAGGCTGGGAATTTGGGCAAAAATCCCAACAGTTACTTCCATCCTTTTCCTTCATTATGAAAATTGGTGCTGCCCATGGACTTTTTGAAGGGACTGACATGCCACAATCATATAATTCCTTAATCTCTTTAAATACTTCTTTTTCTGATGATTTTGGGCGTCTAATCGAGCATAATCAAATAGGTTTATGTTCTATAGTATCAATTTTGTGGGTGACACCATTAGCACATCCCAAGTCAAAATCATCTTATGAAAATATATCCTGATATTTGGAGAATAAATCAAGAGCTTGGCCTTTCTCAGAGTTGGTCAGATTGCTTAAATTGGCCATAGGGACAATATAATTTATGCTGAGTAGGTTCTTTTTGGAGAGTCTTAATTTGACAAAATTTTTGAGCCCATGGAATAAGTATATTTTTATGGTAGGAAACAATTGCAGAAAAGTGATTGTTTGATGTCGCCTGATAAATATGGGCCAATTTTGCAGGTTTTCACATAAGATATGTATTTCTCCGTGGCCTGGAATGATAATACCAGGGGCAATGTTTGGTTCAAATTGAGATTTAGACCATGGTTGATATACTTCACCATAAAGTCCTTCTGGGATATTAATTGTTTGTCCCATCAGGATGGTTACTTGTTCTCCAGATGGTATAGTGATGGTCTGATTTGATCAAAGTGGAATGCCATTTGACTCATCAATTTGTGTGTGTAGTGGTTCTATATTTGGCCAAGCTTAGGAATACGTAAATGTGACGACTCCATCTTTGTAGGTCAGATTTATGAATAGGCTGGGTTTCTTTTTCTCAACTGCCTTATCACGGTTATTGTAAAGTGGAATAGCCTGGCCAAGAATGGTGAGAGTATCATCCTTATGATTGGTAACAACTCCATATCTTCTTAGAAATCAGTTCCAATTAGGATAACATAGTTTGTATTTTGCAACACTATGGCAGTTGCTGTTACTACACTGGATCTAAATTTGAGTGGTAGGGTACTGTATGCAACCAGCAATCTTGTATGCGCTCCTGCTGTTCCATATTCCTGCCAGTGGGCAACATCAGGCGCAATTTTCAGTTTTTTAACCAACTTTGTGCTGACTATATTGATAGGAGCACCACTATTAATGATGGCCCAAACTTTCACCTTGTCTACCGCTATATCCACATAAGTACATTCAGATTAGTTTTCAGAGCTATTTATTGTATAAAAGCTTTGATTGCTGCCCATTCCAGGTGTGATTTCAGATTTGAGCAGAAATCTGGGAAGCTATCCTCTAAGATCTTCATTGGAATAGCTACTTGAATGTTGTTAATCTTTGGTTGGTCGGTCAAACATCTGGGTTGTAGGTCCAAACCCTGATCAATAATTTGCTTCGAGTAAGGTTTTGATGCAGCTGCTTGGGCTTCTTTGGTAATTTTCAAGGGTTTAGTTGATTTTGCGGTGGCCCAAGTAGTAACCATCATGACATTATTAGCCTGATATGGTGGAGGTTATCTTTAGCAACATTTCAGGTCCTAAAGAGCTCATCAGGGTCAGGTGTAATGGTTTAAAAATTGGTGGAGTTAGAGCGTTCCGCCTCTACTTCACCTGCTCTTTTCCTGCCTCACTGTCTCTGTTGATTTCTTGAGCAAAAAATTGACCCCAGGCTTTTTGTTGTACCGTCTGTAGCATTGTCTAGTATTTTGCCCATTTTGACCACAGTTGTGGCATGTAATCGTCCCTGTTTCTGTTTTTGCTCAACTTTTTGATTCTTTTTTTTTTTTAAATTTCTACCCAGGTCAGACATAGTGTTGCTTTTTGGGATAAAAATTGGGTTTTTGCTGATCTTTGGCCAAATTAGGGGTATTGAAATTATGGGAACAGCTTATCAAGTAATTGGTAAGCTCTTGGATTTCTAAGCTTCCACAAAATGAGGCAACATGACATTGTGCAGTTCACAGAAGGTCATAATCGCGTGCTCCATTATAATCTTGGCATCAAACTTATCTATTGAATTGCACCCATGCAGAATTTGTGCCTCATGGAAAAATCTATCCGCAAAGTCCTTAGTGGTCTCATTCTGTTTAAATTCAATATTAAGAAGCTCTATTTTTCGGTTTTCTAGTTTCTCAGGCCCTCCAAACTGTTTTGTTATTGCAAATTTTGCATCCATATAGGACCAATTGTCGTCCAAATAAGGAATAATGAGGCAAAGCTATGGGCATTGAGTGAGTTAATCAATGTTGATCCTTTTGCATGGTCTGATGCTCCTCTCATTGATTTTTCAAATAATTTGAGGAAAGGGTTAACGTTTCCATCCTTATCAAACTTTGGTAAATTCAATGGTTTGAAGTCATCTCGCCCTTTTTTGAGCATATGGATTGTAATTCTTCTTAAACGTCATGGTGTATCATCGCCCATAATTGGCCCTCTTTCCCATTGTGAAGTAAATGGAGTTGGGATTGATGCTAGGACTCTAGGCATAGAACATATATTTGAAATATCAGTTTCTGCATCAGTTTCAACTTCTGATGATTCAATTTAGTGATAATGCTCTGAACTACAGAATTCTGACGCCTGAATTTGGCCCTTAGTTACTTTTCCAAGCTGTTTTTTGGCCGAATAAATAAAGCTTTTCCCTATCTCTTTTTTGTCAAAGTTGGGTGAGCACTGGCAGCCTTGCTTTATGAGGGATTCAAATTATTTTTTAAGGTTGTCGTACTCCTCTTTTAATAAAACTTGATTGGTTGTTATGCTTTTTATATCTTTGTCTATACTGTCTCCTCAGGAATTTGCAGCTAATAGTTGAATTCTGAGTTCCCAATTTTCCTGAGTAATTCAATTATTTCTGGCCTGCAATCTCGACACCACAGTCCAAATTTTAAAAGATTCCTCTTTGATCTGGACATCCTCTTCATCCCTATTCAGGACGGCTGGTTTTGCTGCAAGGTCCTTGAAGTTTTTGTTGATAGTATGCAGCTTGGCCTGAACATACTCTTCAAAGTCATCAACTTCTACATTTAGCTCCAAATGAGTTCTTTTTCACAAAGTGGCATGTATGGTAAGTCGTTCTGATTGATGCAATAGGTAATCTGAATGGCTTTCCAGTTTTTGACAGCAGTTATTCATGGTTTGTACCCATTCTTGTGATAGCCCATGGTGGGCCAGAACTTCTGCAGCTATCCTTGGAACTCCTTCATTCAGAAGTTCCTCAAGGGTATCAAATCTCCCATGATCTTCATTGGCAAGTCCCATATTATCAACAATTTCCTTTCAGACTTCAGCAAAGCTGGAATTTAGCTTGTCCAGTAGGGCAATTTTGGGAAGATTGTTCCTCCCCTTGCAAATGGTAGATTTCTGTGATTTCAAAATTTTGTCTAGCAATGATTCGCTGGGTATGCTTAATTGAGGGTTGAACAAAGTTAACCAGAATTTCTTCAGTTGCTTGACTGTCTGTGAGGCGTCTGGCAAGAGATGCCATAGTTGCATCATGGTACTTCATATATCTTCATCTTGAGTGCCTGATCCTTGAGGTACTAGTTTATGCTTAAGAAGTAAGATCAATTGGGCTGGTTGTATCTGCATGAGCTCCCCCACCTATCATGTACACATGACATAATAGTGGGGACCAACCCCAAAGATAAGGCTGGGTGCCTGGAGGCCCAAAAGGTGAAGATACTGGGCCTCCCAGACCTGAAGCACACCCTAGACCAGCGCTGGGTACGGGCAAAATATGCCCAGGTTGGTCCAAGTGGGGTGCCAAGTGCCCAGCCCCTGACGTCAGGCCAAGCGTTAAAACGAACTATCTACCAAATAAAGGTGGATGGTTCAGTTTGGTTAGTCAAGAAACGGGGATTTGAAACCTGTTCTTTCTACTAAATAATGCACTCATGTCAAATCCAACTTCAGTCAATCAGTCAAGTGAAGTCAGTTTTGGCCTATTCCACTAACTCAGATGGCAGTATTGCCCTATTGGTGAGTCGCTGCTTGGGCCCACTGTGGCATAACCCCAATTTCCCATTCTGAGCTTAAATACATTTTCCCTGACCAACATTCCTTGTTGGTCAACTTCTCAAATAAACCTTTCCCCATTTATGTTATTTTACCATTTATTATGATATTCTGATCACTCCTATGCGTGAACCTCATTGAGGAGGTCTTGCGTACCATTACCCTTGCCATTGCAAGGACCTTTAAGCTCTCAACGCGTGCAACGTTTGTTTGCCCAGGTTCCCTTTCACCTGGGGTCACTTAAATCATTCTGATATGTGCACCGCGCCACTTCATCTGGCGTTTTTATCATAAATCTTGCTTTTCTATGCCTAAGCTGTTATTGCTCCAGCACCTTCTGCTGGGCTCTAATGGTTTTGGCACTAACGGCTAGTTCCCTGATGTGGACTTGTGCGCCGTGCACTACCACGCTGGGAACAGGAGAGTTATATAAACTCTCCTTACACTACCCCTGTGATAGGATCTAGGGAGTAGGAGTAACTGCTTCAGAGCCTTACGCTGGTATTAAAATAATCCAATATTTCTTTTTCACTAGTTTTCATCTCATTGTTGCTTTCTCTCTATCCAATACTTCCAGGAATTGGTTATGAGAATCCATTTTGGAGAGTGTAACTGGTTTTGAGTAAGCACCAGTTTTGAGAATCTAAGAGTCGCTTGCTTGTTTATTATTATCTTGAACGTTTATTCAGGACGAAGTTCTGTAGATTAATCCTTGATAGTGCCTGCAGTTTACAGTATTTGGACCGTTCAAAAACTCACTAGGCTTATTATAATCGCCCTGATTCTTTCAGCCGATTTTAAGTGTAATTTTCCTTCATGTTTATGAACTTCTTCCACGGCAGGTAGATATACAAGCTATGGAATAAGCGTGTTCAGCTTGTTGGCACTTTCTCTAAAGAAAGGATTCAAATGAGAAAACCAGGAAAGAGATGAAACAAATTAACTTTATTATAGGCTATTTATTGGATGTTTAATCATTAGGTAAGGCGCTGGTATTTTACCTCTTGGGCATCTCCTAGCCACATTTGAGTATATATTTCACCAGATATTTCACCACCTCAGTTCAGCCCTGAACTGATATGGCTGAAACCTTTTCTTAGGTTTATTGGTGGCAAAATACTCTTAAAATTGGGAGGATTTCAGGTACAAAAATTTCTATAAAGGCATGAAAAGTTGTCCTAGGATCTTCTTGATTTGAGTCTCATTATACTGTTGATGAAATTTACCTTCTGTGAAATTCTCGCCTTGATTGAAGTAGATGATGTACCCCTAATCAGGACATCGGCAGGGCTTTCCCTTGGTAGCACTATGTACTCCCTTTTGGGTGGTCCATGTGCAAGTGCTATTGTGCTGATTACATGGATTGACATATGAATTTTGCCCTTTGGCAGAAAATAGATTACGTTTTTCATTCATCTGATGGTCCATGGGATTTTTAGAATCTAACTTCAGGTCAGTCCTGAATAATTTTGTATACAAGTTAGTTCATTGTGTTCCTGAAATAGGGACCAATTGCTGATATTTGATGCATAGGAAATTGGTCATAATATGCGAGCATATTTGGGCTGAGCACTCTGCTAAATACTTGATTGAATCGACATTGAGATATTCATCCTAAACCATATAATTGCAATAGGCTTTGAGGTGAGAGTATAGTTGTTAGCTCAAGCGTTGTTAGGGTAATCAGCCTGATCTGATGGTTAATGGTTTATTTCGAGTCAACTACCAGAATCTGACACAGGTCAGTAGTTGGGTGGTTAGCAATATGCAGGTCTAGGGCAGAAGTTGAACTGCTGATGGTATCTCAGTAGAATCTTAACATAATGGCTGAATTTCTCCAAATAATAAGTATCTTTTAGTACTAGATGGTCCCAACCAAATAATAAGTATTGATGATGGCATAGGGATGCTTCCGCTCTGTATTAAATGGAGGGAAGGTTACAGATAGTTGCACAACAACTGAACAATTTTGAGCAGGGGGACTTCATCTTTTAGCATTGGGGTCATGGCATTGAAAAATATCAGGATATGGATTCACTGTGGAGGTCATCGCAATGTATATGCAGATTTGGATAAAATCCTTGCTCAAATTAAACATGAAATTCGACTATAAACTGATCATTAAATGTGGTGAGGGTCTCATTACGCTTGAACCCAATGGTAAAGGACTAGGCCTTCCACTGCACCATCTTTGCTGGTCCACTAAACACCACAGAAGAGTATTCTTTACCTCTTGATATGAAATGGAACTGTTGGGATTGTAACAGGTGACTTGATTGGCAATTCCAACGTACAAGTTGTATACTAATAGTTTTGCTTTATGTCAATCTAAGGCTCCTTCTGTCCCAAACTCAAATTTCTTAAAGAACCTATGAATATTCACATCATGATCAAATGGAGGTAGCTTATCAATAAAATCTCCTGCAAAAGCATTTTCTTCCTTTTGAGCACAGTGTCCAAGGCGGGTTTGAGTTCTACATATTCCACTGGTTCAGTGTAACATTAAGATCCCCTGTTAAAGCAATTCAAATAGGACATGGCCAGCAACAGAAGAATGTTAACTTTTTTTGTGATTAATCAATGGGCCCCCTGTAGTGAGCACCATTGTTATAAAATTGGCAGTATCTTAGTGATCTGCTGAAAGGGTTTTGCGCAGGGTTAATCCCACTGATGCAATAGACTTACAATATGACAATTGTCATCATCAAAACAACGTAATTAACCTTAATAAATGTGGAGAAATTGCCCCAAAGACACTTTTTATTAAATTTTAATATGTACAGCAGATCCTTGCTTTTCTGCTCACTCTAAACTACTAATAATCCTATCCGCTTACTCATCTCACTTATATATTAGCAACTTTGGATGAAATCATTTTCTCAGCTTAAACTATTTGGTACGCTGTATTCTTATTGGTTCCAGAAAAGTCTTTTTTCATTAATATTCCAATATCCTAGTTAAAAGCTATTATCATTTGTTTGTTATGCTTCACCATCTCCTAATTGCCTCAATTTGGAAGCGATCCAATAACCATCCATTCTCACTCAATATTGCCTCATCCTAAAGTGCTCAAATAATTTTAATTCTGACCCATGATTGGCAGATTCTAATCATCACTCCATAACGCAAAGGATTATCATCCAGTCATATCATAATCGTGACATAAAGCCTCAAGTTGTAACATTGAGGAGCTTTTGCCTGTAGAACAGTTGAAGGTGAGCTCATCTGTGCCTATCCACCCTGAAAAACCTGCCCCTTCAGTGCAACTTAAAACAGATATAACTCCCTCCTATATGTCTAAGACCTATAATGCAGTAAATATTATGCTTCCACACAAGCTCACTAAAGCCGCTGGGCCTTCCCCTCCAGCCAGGCTGGCAGTTGCGCGCCCTAAGGGTAACCCCTGTGACAACAAGGGATTTCTGGAAAGATGTATGGTCAGAAGATAGCTAAACAACCTCATGTGGCCATCTTTCCTACCTCAATTGAGACATTACCAGTTGTTGATAATACCCCTGGGAACAATCTGAGGGGGGTTCCGATGATGTTGGTTACTACCTATTGGGAGCACCCACAGAAGTTGAGGTCCCTGATCAATTGAACGATGAAAGTAAATGAGACCACCATACCTAAGGAAACGTACCTCAGCTAAGTTCTAGGGTGCCCAAAGTTATTGACACTGCCAGAGATGCTAATCAGTTCTTAGCTGGCTTGATTCGATCTCTTCAGCAGTTCCATACCATGAAATCTATCTGGATAAATACCCTGAGACTGCTCATAAAACTAACCACCACATTCTGGCTCAAGGAGGTCTTGGCCCTGTCTCTTAACTTTCAGAGGAACCCTCACCAAGGTTGAAGTGGTCATTAAAAAGTCCAGGTAAATGCCATCAAGATTACTGGATTTCCAGTTAATGTAATCCCCTCTAAGCTCTTTAAAAAGTTAAATCTGGCGTTTGACTTGGAGTACAATTAAGAATTTGGAACTGCAGGCCCGAATAACATGTGTGCTATTGGGGCATAATCTTCCCTTCCCATTCAAAGTGGGAAGCTCATCTTATTGGCCCTTGCAGTGGCCTTGGACAACAACACCTATTGATATGCTCATAGTACCCAATTTATAATTGAATATGATGGTATTATCAATATGAAGCAGATTTTTCTCTTGTTACTCAGATATAAAGCTCATTTAGTCTTATTCAATAAGAATCTCAACAAGAATAAATACTCTTGCCTAGTTGAATACCCCTTTCAGCTATGACTTTGCATTATTCCACCTCTGGGAGAAACACAAACAAAATTGCAAATATAGTGGATGCTAGGGATGGTATTCCTTTCTATGCTGCAGACGAGGTCTTGCTTATATCTGGTAAACTATGAGTGCATGACACAAAAATCATGCTCCAAATCCCACACCACTGCTTGTTGCATTTCATAAGTTTTGAAGATTTTAGCCCCTCGGAGCCTCGGGTATTGCCTGGGATATTAAACCCCACCTACCAGAGGCCTATTACTATTCTGCTGAGAAACCTCACCAGAAAGGACATGGTTATAAGAAAACACCATGAGATTAGAAGAGGCTTATTAATCCTGGTGGGGGACATTGAACGTCTCCATTTTATTGGCTCTATGGTGTGTTTGGGATTGCCCATGGATAACCTGGTATGTACCTTACCCAACGTCCATATCTCAGGTAAGCTTACCCCAGATGAGCTAGAAAAAGTCCATAATTTATTAGAAGGCTTTTGCGACATATTCTCAAAGTCAGATACTTGCTATGGCCACATGAAGGGCTGGAGCCACTCCATTGATGTGGGTTATGCCCATCCTATAGGTCCAAAACTTACCGCAAGTCAAAGGTGGAAGAGCAGCAGATGAGACATAGTTCCAGCAGTTATTGGATGCGGTGTTATCAGTTCCTTCACAAAGCCCTTGGTCTTCCCCATTTTGCTAATTAAAAAGATAATGGATGTCATCAGTTAGTCATGGACTACCGCAAACTAATTAACCTCACAAAAAAGGATAGCTATCTATTCCCCGCATTGATGCCGCTCTTACAAACTCTCTTTATATACTTTCTTCTCTGCAATGAACTTGGCAAGAGACTTTTTGCAAATGGACCTTTCTCCCCTTATACCGAGAAATCTGCTCTTATTTACAGTAAGGATCTCTTCCAGCCCACCAGATTATCTCAAGGGTTTTTGAAATGCATCTGCAACTTTCCAGCGTGCTATGGATCACATTGTAGGATTTAAAGATAAGTTGCATCATCATCTATCTTGATGACATCATGATGTTCTAAAAACTTTTTAACAAACATGTTGATCACCTGAAGGAGGTGTTTTAACATTTTCAAGAGTCAAATATCAGGTTAATACCCACAAAGCTTACCTTCTTCCAAAGGAAATTGGATTTCATTGGCCAATCAATATCTCAAGAGATAATCCAACCCATACAAGATAAGCTCAAAGCTTTTTAAGAAATGCTTTCCCTAAAAATTAAGGGATATTCAGGTATTTCTAGGGATGATGGGTACTACTATCAGTTCATCCCTAAGTTCGCCCAGCTCTGCGAGCCCCTTATCTGCCTATTAACCAGTAATACCCCTTTTCATTGAGGTTACAAACAAAAGGCCGCTTGTGAGACGCTGAAGCATCTGCTACAACAACGTCCTATCCTGAGGCAACCTAATTATGGAAACTCCTTTATTATATTTATGACACCTGTGACTACACCATTGGGGCCATCTTAGCCCAATTGGATGAAAACAGTTAGTTCAACCTGTATCCTATTTTTAGTAAAATGCTGTCAGAGGCGGAATGCAACTACAGCGTGAGGGAAAAGGTTTGCCTTGCCATTCTGTTAACTTGAAAGCACTACCGCCCTTTCTTGTATAAGATCGCCTTCACTGTGGTTACAGACAATGCTTCGTTAAAATGGTTACCAAACATTAAATAACTCACTGGCCAGTTAACTCGCTGGGCTAAAGCTCCAGCATTATGACACAAAGATTGAACACTGTGCATAAAACCAGAACATGAATGTTGATGGGTTAACTCATCTGCCAGTCTTTCACTTGGATTATAGTAAAGCGGAGAGGTTATATGACCTCTTATTGACCCCCAATGAATGGGAGGATAAGGATGATCCCATACAAAAAAGTTAACCCAGAACTCCCACAACACCAAAGTGGAGAGAGGAAAAATGTACAAGCAGGTGGGGGCAAAGGGCTACCTTACCTTGACCCTCAGAACGTATACCTGCTATCCTGGAAGCTCACTCCATTCTAGGTCATGGAGGAGCAAAGAAAATCTATGAGTGGATTAAAGATCAGTACAACAGGGAAGAAATTATGGAAACTTTTGTCAGAGTCTTGTATACTTGCCTCACGTGTAAAAAGCAATCCAGTTTTAAGACTAGATACCAATATAACCAACTAACCCTCAATAACCGTACCACACCATAAGCAATGAAAAGTAGGTCCCCTCCCTCAAACTACTTGTGGAAGCAAATTTATCCTAGTATCCATTGACCACTTTACTAACTTGGTTGAAGCTGTTTCTCCATTCCCAAACGGCCAAGGCCACAGCCACGTTTTCACATCAAAACATTTTCACTCATCATGGAAGTCCCCAAGCGCTACACTTAAACAATGGTAAGAACTTCACCTCCAGTGTAGTAAAAATCCTAGCTACTTCCATGGGAGCCCAACAACATTTCTCATCTTTATATAATCCCTCTACAAACAAGACTGTGGAGAGAGCAAATGGTACCTTGTCTCCATTCTACGAAAAATGGCCTCTTCTGATACACTTCAATGGAATTGATTCCTACCCAGTGCTCTTATGGCCTACCGGATTATCTATCACCAGATCCTGAATATGTCCCCATTCCACGTCTTGTATGGGTGGGAACCAGGAATACCTGCCCTCAAAGCTAAAGATATATTCTCCTCTAGAGATGAGGAACCTGAAAAGCCTGAGAAGATTGGTTTAACACATCATCCAGCTCCAATTTGAGGCCATGACCAATCTACTTAAAATAGTGAAAAAGAAGAGTAGGCTGCCAATGAGCTCCGTAAGCCCCTACCTTCATTCCAAGTGTCTGATATGGTCCTATACTACCATAATCTTATCACTTCTAGAAGTGGCAAGCTTGGATCAATTTTGGAGGGACCTTTCACCATCACCTATAAGAGAGGAGATGCATATTCTTTAAAGTCCTGGGCTACAGGGATTACCACAATCAGATTCATGGCCACTTCCTATTTCCTATTCCCCCCAACATTCTTGAGGGGGTGAAATCAGACAATTGCCAACTTGAATTCAACAAAAGAATGTCTTGGGCAAGAATTGTCCCAATTTATCAAATACAATCAGACAATTAAAAGGTCAAAATTATGATAGTAACATTTTAGATAACAGGGGATGATACCTCAGTGGTAGAGTATGACCCTCTGCCACTGCCTCCCTGAGTTTGATCCTGGTAGTGAACTTTGGGTAGGGGACAATTATGACTGTGTTGGTGTTGCGTACCAAGCCCTGAACTGAGATAGCAAATAGAAAAGGCGGTCCATGGAGTTCCTGGCCTATCATACGCCGCGCATTAAGATTTTCAAGGTTTTATCCTTCTTTCCCATTTTCTTCACTTCCCCTCATCAGTGCAGTATCATCCCCTGTTTGGCACACCTTGAATATATATATAAACATTTCAAATAACAATAATGAAAAATTGACTTAAAGACCCTGGTCGATTCATGGTGAAACCCCTCAAATCAGGGTAACACTTTTGTTATTCTCTCAGACAGTTACCATGAGTTCAAGCAGTTGGATTATACCAACTATCAGCAGAATACAGAGTCAATTGGATGTTCCTCCCTAGGCCACGTCTAGTTCAAAGCAAACACCTAAGTGGGGACCACCCCTTTTATAGGTTTGGTGGGGGTCCCAGAAGGTCAATAGTTTTCTTTAATGGTGATTGGCTGAGATATATTAAATTGTTATTACACGGGTTTGTTTTGCCTAAAAATAATTCCCTATTAGTTATTCAGACAAAGTGAAGCGAGTTTTTTGAGCTCCACTAGGCAAAATTTTCATATTCCCTATTTCAGACCATACTAAACAATTACAAACTTACCATTAATTCCCCTCTGACCCTCAATACAGTTTAAATACTGAATGGTATGATATCAAGAGGGTCCATTTTTCTTACCCTGCGCTGACACTAGTAACACATATAAAAATCAAAGTTTTGTTTATTAGTGTTTTTTATCTGTATTACAAAAGACCCATTTGTGGAATCCAGCAGAGATCAGCACCAGTAAGCCAAAAATAGATGTATTCCCATAGTGAGAGTATTTGAGGTGGGTCAACCTTGGGACAAATATACCACACCAAGAAACTTTCTAGCCAGTACAGGTTTTGAACTCAAAACCTGCACTTAGGTGGATTCAGTTTTACCTGCTCAGCTAACCACCCTTTTGGATTCCCATAGTGATTATAAAAAGATAAAGAAACAAAAATTGATAATTCTACCTTAAAGTATTGATAAACAATATCATTCTTCATACTCAAATACTTAATAAAGATTAAGTAAAATGATTTTTTCATTGTTCATTGTTTAAGTAATGTTTTATTCAATTTTATTTGAGGTGGGCCAGCCTGGGGACAATACTGCACTGCTTAAGGGGAATCAAAGAAAAGGGGAAATGGGGATAAACCCAGGAATACCTCCATGTGTAGCGTATGATAGACCAGGAACTCCTTGATTTAGCTTGTTATTTGCTATCTTAGTTCAGGGCATTGGTGCGCAATACCAACACAGTCATAATTGTCCCCTACACAAAGTTCATCTACCAATATTTAACTTGGGGAGGAAGAGGTAGTAATTCCATACTTTACCACTAGGGTAACCTCCCTTGTATAGCAATGTTACAAAAGTATTCAAGGTGGTTCAACCTTGGGACAAAAATCACACTGAAAATTTTTCAAGCTGGTACATGTTTTGAACTCAAAGCCTGCACCAGGGTGGAAGTAGGTTTACCTTCCAGGCTAACCACCCTTTTTGTTTAGGTAATGTTAATAATCATATTTTTATGTTAATTCCTAATCTAATATATTGGGCTTCTTTTTTTGACTGTCCATATATATCTAATAATTTTACTTTAAAATGGTTCTAAACAAGGAGAAGATCAAAGTATCAACAGAAAAAATGTAAGTTAGTTCAATTTGCAATAATGATTTTCTTTACCATAGAGATTTATGAAAGCATGATGCATGGGCACAAATGCTTACAATTCATTAAAAGTACCTGACAATTTGTCAAATCCCACGTTTACCTGCTAAAAAATGACTTATGCATTCACTTATAAGATGATTATATTAACATATTTAATGGACATTTTTACGTGTGACTTAAGTTGACCAAACTACAACATTAGCCAGTCAAATAAAATAAGTACCAACTATGGTACTGATTATCATCCCTTTTTAGCAAATAGAGCTGTTATATATTTGTGATATAAGAGTATAAGATCAGAAAATAACGTTTTTTAGATTCTTTTAGTATCTTTTTAAATTTTTTAATTTAAATTTTATTCAAGGTGGGCTGACCTGGGAATAATACTTCACCAATAAAGGGAATACTTTAATAGGAAATAAGAATAATACCTGGTAAATCCACTATGAGTGGTGTATGGTAGGTCAGGAACTCCATGGACTGTCTAGCTATTTGGTATCTAGGTTTTGGGCATTGGTGCACAACATTAACACAGTCATAATTCCCTTCACAAAGTTCATCTACCAGGATCAAACTCAGTGAGGCAGTGGTAGAGGGTCCATATTCTACCACTGGGGTATCCTACCCGATTTCAGTATCTCTTTGATAAAGGTAACATTTGTTTCTTTTACTTGATATAACTTATTACTTTATCAAAATAAAGTTTCTCTATAAGTTATTTAAGTATATTGTATAACTACTTAATTTAAACCACTCATAAATGCTAAAAATAACTATCATATAATTATTCTATTCAAAACAATATCTACAGTTCATTAATAAATCTACTAAACCTTAAACTTAGTTGTCATATTTAAGAGTTAACAGTGACATCATGTGAAAAGTAAATCATTCATATACCATTTAAACTTATATAAAATGACATGATTTTTCTGAGGTAGATTTCTAGATACTGCTCATCTTTTCAATGCCCTACTAATAAGTTATAAAGAAAAACGTATAAAAGTGCACTAGAAAATTGCTTGTGTAATAAGTATATCACTTGTGGGTTACATGGTAACGTGTATATTTTGTGATAATAATGAGATTTAGAAAAAAAGAGGAATTGAGACTAATTAGTTTGATCAAATCAGCATCAAAAAATACATGAGAGATGTAAACTGGTGCTAAAATCAAAAGGTTTTACAACTATCTATCTGTAAAATCATGGCGCCAGATGCAAGACAATGGTTTTTATGTAGAGAGATATAAGTGCCTATATATACAAGTATCTCGTTAAAGCATGATAATCATATGAGGGATAGTTTCTGGAATAGAGTCAATAGACTAGATAGCTAAAAGAAGGGGGTCAACTAAATAGATTAATGGCTAAGATATTACTATGAAAAATAATATGATAAGCTAAATTTTTATATTAAAATGTTACTTTATGCAATTCAAAGGCACTTAATAAATTTCCAAGTGATATTAAGTAGTTGTTTCTAGTTATAAGCATATAACTATTGTCCTAGATGAGAAATTCATATAAAGTAGAATTAAGAAAGCATTAGTATTGTATTTAAAATATATACAGAAGCATATTGTTTAAAAAAGTTACATTATGGGTTATAAAGTAATGGATGAGATGATGCTATGAACAGACTATACGTGCTTTATAAGCTAAGTTAGTAAAATTTACACAAAGATTTGCAGGTTCACCACAAGATCAAGTAACAATAAGGCATATGTAAGTAAAAATTACACAACGCTTATCTAGAAATACTAGAAGTAGATATAATATACTGGTTATTTTAATTATTTCTTATTGAATCTTTGGAGGTCTATATTAAATGGTCAACCTTTTTATTATTTTTTTCCTTTTTTCTAAAATATTATATAGAATCTTTTTATGAATAAAGAGAATAACATTTTTAAGTTTGGTTTCTCAGTACCAAAATGTATATTGGCCCAAAAGCCTAGTTGAGCTAAATTTTTTTTATTAAATCAACCAATTTACCCTTATATAAGAGTAATCTTGTCTCCCTTAGAGCTCATCTACACCATTTATATATAATTACTAAAAATCAGTATATATTTCTTTTAACAATAGCCTCATTTATAGGAGTAAATTGACTGATTTCTAATAGTTTTTGCATAGTTACTAAGTTCTTAAATTAAAATAATTACAAGTCACTCTTACATAAAACCTATTTTGTTCTTCTCCTTTAGTTCATGCTTCTGATAGGTCTCTGTAGGACAATATGCCTGCTATGATGCATATATCCCACACCTTAAACTAAAATATAAAGTCAAAATGTGACTTCTAAAGAGATGAAAACTTTGATGTACTTTAAATGCATAAAAGCTGAATGGCATGCCGCCCCTCAAATACTTCATTATGTGCACTAACCACACTCCATCATAATGGTTTTTTATCATTGTTGTTTTTGTGATATTTACTTATGCTACTATTATTATGAAACTTATCAAAGGATGTTTTATAATTCTTTTCATTGTCAGACAACAGAGTATCTTATATCTGGGTAGTATATTAGCTATTTAAAGCCCACTAAAGAATCACCACCTAGACATGAAAAATATTTTTAAGTCATCCCTTTGATAAACTATATAAAGAAATAGTTATTAATGCACAACTTAAAACTAAGAATCTCTGTCCGCCAACGTGATCCCAGAATACCCCTGAAATTAAATCATAACTAGATGAAGCAAAGTATCACCTCAGTGTCAGGTGATCTTTCATAAATTTATTTTCAAAGAAGTAAATTAAGATGTACTTATAAAAGAGTAAGGATCAAGAATCTGGCCAACACCGACCTAAGTGATACCAAGTCTCATTCAATAAGGTTCACTTAAAATATATTTACTGCCTATAAAAAATATGTTACAAAGACATTTTAAATTTGAAATGCATCACTGAACAAGAGCCTCTCATATAGATCTCCCCTCCAAGTAATTTTCATTTGAACCTTTTCCTTATTAAAGTTTAGACTCCCTTGTGTAGCATATAAAAACCTCTATTCTATAATAAGCTAAAGCAACGTCATTTTTATATATCTATTTGGGTACTTAAAATCACTGAGTCCTTTTGCCAACCTTAGCTTAGGACGGATAATCTTACTGATGAGACCTAGTCATGACTTGGCACACTCTAAAAAATTAATTAGATATTTGTTGTGAGTATTATACTGCTTCTAGTATTGACTATCAGGCTTCTTAAACACAGCACCAATGATTTACTGAAAAATGGAAGCCTTACAGATTGTTTTATACTAAAAGGGCTTAGCCAATGCTTAAGGATACTTGCACCAAATTGATTGCACCATGGAACGCAATTTAAATGATAGTGTAACCTACTGGATGCACAATGTGTATGGTGAAAAGGATGACCAAATGAGAAGTCTACCTTGTTCACATCTGAAGAAGAGCAAAAATCCAATGGAGATTTCAAATTTTGATGTCTAACCTGGATTCCAATGAAGGGGTTTTAGACTTACTTTTATAATAAATAAACCCAGGAGAAAGAGCCAGACGCAAAAGGGCATCTGAAATGGACAAGAATCTAAGGAATAACTATGAATCCCATGTTCTCCAAGAAATATTGATCAAGTGAAAGCCTATCCTGCTACATCAGGCGATTTTTACACTCAGCGCACTACCATATCATTCACCTATTAGAAGTCTATAACGAGGAACTCCATCATCATATGAAACCCCAAGTGCCTTATGAGTGGCCTACAAGCAGGTATAACTTAAATCTCAAAATATAAGAGACATCCACCAATTGATTGATGTGAATCATTCCTATATTTTTATCTTCATAATAAAATGATGACCATTTCTTCTGATGTCATCAAGTCTGAGGCGATAGCTAGAGAACTCCTATAAATAGAAATTGCAGATTTTGATGAAAGAACCCAGAAATTACTTGAAGAATTTGTCAAAGAGCTTCGTTGACAAGACGCTTAAGCCCTATATATCATAGAAGCCCATATTTAGACTAGCTTTTATTATGAGGAAGAACAGAAAAACTCCTCATATTCTGACTAGAGCGTGCTTAAAACAGATTAATGAGATTAAGCTAACAAAACCTCATAGGCTCTGTTAGTATCCCTAAAGCTTACTGCTTGATTAGCTCATGTTGAGCAGGATTGACATACCATAAAACACAGAAACAACCCATTTCATTACTGAGTAGCTCAACAAATTAAAGATTAATACAAAAGCAGATCACCTAGTCAAGAAGACATCAATTAAATCTATTATCGCCTCAAATGAAGCTGGACTTGCTGGAATACTCCTACAGAAGAGCTGAAAGATAAGGCCTGCAGGTCTCCTTAGAGCATTGAATGCCAACAAATAAAGGAGGATTTGAATCAGCGCATTGGAGTATAAGAGGAAGATAACAAACTCTTGAAAATTTACAGCTCATACACAGGTCAAGATATTCATTATCTGGAAATCTGCGTTCAAAACGTAGAGAATGATTAAAATAATACTTAAAAAGACAATTAAATAAGCATGATGTCATACCAAGACTTACTCTCGAGGAATTGGAGCAACATCACATTCATTTAAAATATCAAATTTGTTGATTACCATATAAAGTCGAACATAACGACACACATATTACAATTACTGGATCTGAAGCTCCTGGAGTACAAGGCAACATAGAGTTGAGAACACCACTAACAAACCTACATTTAAATAAACTCCTACACTTGGAGAAGGGATAATCACATCTTTCCACTATGTCTATGAAACTGCAATGGGAATTGCAAGCTATCATCGAAAGGTTAAGTATATTTTGTCTTTGTTAGAATTCAGGCAATATATTTGAGATACTGTAAGTTTTTCATAGAGTCAATTCCACTAATAAACAAATGGACGATATTGGGATTCTCAGTTCTAAAGACAAACCTAAAGAAGCTAATAAATGTGAAGCCACTAGCTTCAACCATACTACTTTATTTAACTTAATATTATTAGTAGATTCTTTCTGCTCCATTTTCATCTTCCTACCAACAATTGTCCCCCTCCAATCTTCTGGTGTCACTTATAACATCGACTTTGGTCAATACCAATCCTTTTGTTTTAGGCTATTCTTCACCGCCTTATCCTCATTGGTTCATCCTCATAACAGAGAGGCCCCAGAAGAGTCAATTATTCTTAAATTAACTATTTCCTTATTTTGAGGCGTTCTACTAGATATACGTTGTTAATTGAACTCGCCTTATTGCCTTATTTGGAGGCGATCCAATAACTATCCTTCCTGGCACAATATTGCCTTATTTCAAGGCGCTCAATATTCATACATTATTAAATAGTAGTTGACAAATTTTTTAGCCAATCTGCTGCAGCTATTTGGGACTTATTGTCCAGTCTACAGAATCACAACTGTCTTGTTTAAGCCATATGGCTCAGCAAATTCTGATAGCCCACATAGACGACCTAAACACTTTATGTGAAGTGAAGGAAGAACTTACAAAAGAATTCAGTTCTAAGCAAAGCTTGAGTATTAAGAAAAATGCCTTCATGAGAATTAAGCGGTTTTAAAATTAGCCTCGTTTGTCTTTGCAGAGCGCTCCTATATTTAGTTAAATTGTTGATGACCTCAAGATTATTACATTAGACAATGTTGAAGCTGCCATTGTTGCCAATTTATATAGTAATCGTGACCTAGCCATTCACGTCACATCTGATAAATGAAACTTGAAATCTGTAATAGACATTAAAGAAGCCTTACTCAATGTGGTTGATATATACAAGCCAGAGACCTCCCAAAAGGCTCCCATAAAACCCAGAGTATATACTATGGAGGAATCAAAGACTGAAAAGAAGGAGAAACTCAAATGAAACTACTGTTCAAAGAACAAACACCAAAGAGATATTAATTAAAAAGAACCCTGCCATTGCCAAGAGGGAGAAGGTTGGTCATTTTAGAATCATGTACCTCTAAAGCCAACCAGCCTAATCTACCAGTAAGTGCAACATTGCTGATTGCTTATCTTACATTTTTTGAAAAGCTTTCTAGTGAAAACTCTGAAGGGGGTTACAAGGACTAAGGCTGATAAACCTAGGTGTACCAGTGAGCTCTCCAATTTTAATTCCTAAATGTCAAAAAAATTAATGTCAATCTTCAACGCTCTTAATCCCTTAGGTACTATATATACTTTCTAAGATGTATTGTAATAAAATAACTTTCTTCACTTTTCAGTTTTCTTTCCGCTCAATATCACTTTTAGGCAAATTTAAAAAATTACAGCAGAACTAGGCATCTCCAAAACTGACACACAGCAAAATACCAATGTTCTTGGCCCTACCGCCCGCTGCTCCAAAATGGGGCAACGGCAAAGCCCCCTAGCATCTTCCGCTCAGCAGGAAAACACTTTCAACCTAGGTTGACCAACCCTCCAATGCCTCAGGTCGATACATCCCCAAGGATCTCACCCTCCACTTTTCACGTTCCCAAAAGGTGATACATAGCCCAATTGTTCTCACAAAAGCAAGATGAAATTCAGCCTTCAGGTTTAATAGGGCAACTTGTTTCCCTAAAACAATAAAAAAATCATAGAATTAGCCCAAGCGCTTATGCAGCCTGAAGGCTTTATCAACTTCCGCCCCTACAAGAGGTACTTTGACCTCAGCTTCACCTGTGAAACTGATGCTGCAATAGCAGCCAACATTCCCCTGGTGTTTCAGAGAACCCCCATCCCAACCACTCGCAACTGGTTGCCTGATGACACCACTCTTGTGATATACTTTGCAGACATCCCCACCCACCTCCCCCTGAGACTAAATACAATGAACTAATAGCTGGGTTGTCAGTATATGGCGCTGACCCCATTCTATAATTTTTGGCTCCTAATGGAGCCAACGGACTTGTGAGCCCTTGCGCCTTTCAAGTATATGCCAATATCAAAAAATTGCCATTTTGATTCCCCTCGCACTTTTGTCCCCTCTGCCCCTGACCACCCTTTCTGGGCCATAGTAGACAAAGGGCGCACAATCTGCCCCATTTTTTTGACCTGGACCACTTAAAGCGGCGCTTCCCAACCATAGCCTGAGCTAAAGCCTACACGCTTGACAACCCCATGATGCTCCCATTGCTGACATATATACTTTTTTAAATATGGAACAATTATCCCTACCCTCCACCCAAAATGGTAGATGCAACTGACACTGATTCATCCAATAAAAAACCTACATGTCAAACCCCCACTCCCACTCCAACTAATTAGGAACAGCATGACCCCAGTAAATTCAAAAAAACCCACCCAGCCAGCCACCCAACCCAGCCCACCTATATGCCAATTGACCTATTGTTTTCTATCAATATCCCTGTGTTTATTTGGAGGAATTTGATGATTTGGGAAATTTTGTCCCCAACTTGGTCAAGGTTACAGGCTTTGAAATGTCCTAAACGCAGATTATGCAGCTCAAAATCCAACTTGGCACTATGCTCTACGCTCTGATGCAATAAATTCTGAAGTGACCAATAACTCACTAAAGAGGCTGTTGCCTCCCCTGATTGTCACCCCCTTCAAAAGGCCGTAGCAAAATCAGTTGCAGTCTTGGCCAAGGGGATACCCGCCCTGTCTTCTTTCCCTCACGCTTCAAGTTCATAAAAAAATTCATCTGATTCCACAAGTTGCCAACAAGAAATACAAAAAGTTGCAATAGTCACAAAATCTAGCCCCAAAACCTGAATTACAAGCAACAACATCACCACCTTCACCACCCTACCCAAAGTTCGCCTCAAGGCTGAGAAAGCCCCATCCAATTATATCACCACCCTCCTTGTAGTAAATTTGAGCTGCAAGAGCCACTCTACTACCTCAACCCCTATTTTAAGGATGCACCCACGCCCATGCTCTCAGCGCTCTGTCATACACTGTCTGAAACAGAGGAGGAAGATGAGCCTCCCAATCCCCACTCACCCCACCATGGATGCATAGCAATTTACCGCATCTGACCTGGTTAGATCATTTTATTTTTTGATTTTTTTGATTCAGTTTGAGTGATACTCTCATTTCTTTCTGTTCATTTATAACTCTAGTATATTATAAGTTTTGATCCTTGGAGCTTGGTATTGTCTGTCCCCTGGTCAGCTTCCCTTGGTTAAATAAAAATCTATGCCACCCAGGTTAATTAAGGCAATTACCTCTGCTAGGTTAATGGGTATTTCATGATAATTGATACAGCCAGTGATGTTTATCAATACCTTGCCATGTTGATTTTCCCCATCTTTAGTATACAATGTCTAATAGAGATTAAAAAGAAAAATCTGAAACTGCACAAAAGCTTAACATAATGTTCCGCCTTAAAGAGATATTAGCTTTTCCAAAGTTTAGAGGAACCATTACCATAGTAGAAGTGGTGATTCAGAATGTCACAGTGAAAGCTATTTTGGATATGGGATCACCTATCAATGTTTTCTCATCATGTCTTATCAAGAAGATCAAAATCGCCTCCAACCTTGAATATAACCAGTAGAATTATACTGCTGGTCAAAACAATACCAAGGTGATAAAATCATAATCAATACTTCCAATTTAAGTTGAAAACTTTTCTTTCTTGTTGCAAACACTTTTGCAACCTTTCAATTCAAGACTAAATCTAGTTTGATAATCTCAAAGAGGAGATTAGTCTGCGTCCATGTCAGTTAGCAGTTGGGCAAGCAAGGTAAGAGGAGCAGGCGGAAGGCCCGCGGCCTCCAACATTCAAAAACGCCCCGTAGAATCTGGTGGAATAGACAAAAATCTCAAAAAACCGGCAGTCACAATTTCCCCAGAGATACTCCTGTGGCAAGCACGATGCAACCAGTACATCAACACGCCACACTCCCAGCCACTTTCGTCAGTGGAATTCAGAGTCCATGTGTATCTGGATATCCAAAAAACGGCCTTATGGGAAAATTTTTGTGAAGATGTACACAAAATTTTCCTGACAGCGGTGTACATTGCACCTCACTCCATGTCGCGTGGTTGGCTGGACCTAGGTTTCAAAAGCAAAATACCAGCAGACGAGGCTGCAGCAGTGCGCATAGTGGTCGACCTCCCCAAAGGGCAATGGGTCATCGAAACCAAACGCACCAGATGGACATAATCAAACCAAATTTTCCTCACGTTTGACTTTTTGCTTACTACAGTAAAACGTGACATTTTGGAGCAACACCTGAAAGATTGTCTCGCCATATACGGCGAAATACAATCTTTCAAAATGCAAGCTTCACGCTGATGCCACACCTGTGCACCGGCAAAGCCATCGCAGTTCTGACCCCAACTGAGGAGATCGTGAAGGACCTAACCCAGCTCCTGCACTCCACTTTTATTGATATTGCAGGGCATACCACTCACCCATTCCAGGTAACAGTGGACAGGGCGCCCCCCATTTGCACCCACTGTGACGCATTCAGCCATAAGGCGCACGCATGCCCCATCAAGGAGGGCGTCACATTCCAAGAGCACCCCTCAGTGGCCATGGCCAGCGGAGAGGTGCACTACAAACCAACTGCAAGCACCAAGGAGGCTTTCATGTGGGGAGCACAAGGCTGCTACCTATTGGTAAAGCCCATCTCCCCGCAGGAGCGGAAGAAAGCCAAGCAGGCCCATAGGGCCATGGCCAAGGAAGCGGCCAAGGCCACCACCGCCATCCCACACTCACAACGCCAGGAGGACATGGAGACCTTCGCGGCGGAAGCAACTTGGGATTCCATCATCCAATCAGATTGGGAAGCCCATGCTGAGCGGGCCACTCGATCTGAGGATCTGATGGGAGATTCAATCTCACCCAATCGCTGCACCCAAGCTCCAGTTGAAACTGACTTGGGACCTATCCCAACTGAAAAAAAAATTTTGCCCCGCTCGATGGTGCTTTAAACTCATCTGCACCACAAAAAATTCGTCTGACATCGGGAAAACAAAAAGTGAAGGCCAAAGCCAACGCAACTCTTTCTGCAAAAATCAACAAAAACTCCAATAGCGTTGCTGCTAACACCCACGCTGCTGTGAAGGCCCACGGGGAGCTAGAAGAGGATGGTGGGCCCAGGTGCCCACCCCCTCGCACCTAAGGTGTGATGGGGGAAGCCTTCACCATAGGGACATTGAATATCACCGGACTCAAGGCCTCCCCATCCCAGGCTAGGAAACTGAGTTTTTTACAACACAATTTACCCGTGGATATCCTGGCCATCCAGGAGTCCCACTGTCCACGAGGTTATGAGGAAGCTTGGAAAACAATGCTCCTCCCATCCCTATCCTTTTGGTCAATGCACTGTGGGGTGCTAATTCAGAAAGATAATTTTTTCAAATTTTTATGCTCAGAAACATTCCTAAATGACCAAGTGCTTGTTGTCACCTTCTCGTGGGCTGACATAGAACATGCAATCGTCAACATCTATGCCCCAAACGGTGCACACGAGCGTTGGGAATTTTTCTCATCAGTCAAATCCCTCCCGCTACCCCCTGATTCTTTCCTAGTTGGTAACATGAACTGTTGGCTAACCTCACCAACGGACCAGTAGCCTCCCTCACCCCACGCCCCACAGGGTCACATAGAACTACGTGTTCTAAAAGCCACCCTTGGGTTAATGGATGCACTGCCGCGACATGCCCCACTGCTTGAAAACATGATGCGTCCCCACATCCACAATGGCCAATTAAGGTCCATGACCTGCATCAACCTTATTCTATCGCCGGCGAAATTCCAACCCCACATCTCCCACTTCAAAACAACGAAAATGGAATTCTCCAACCACCAACTGGTCTCGATAACCTACCACTTACTGTCACAGTTGCAAAGGCCCCACATTGGTGCAAAATCTGCCCCTCAAGCTCGCATCACCAGGATTTTCCACGTGGGTGGAAGAGGCAACTTTGGCAAAATCGTTTGTTGCACCGTTTTTCATGGACCCCATTTCCACATGGGCAACTTTCAAAGAGGACACCATCTGCCACTATCACCATCTCTCCTACAGATGCTCATGAGCCACATCGGCAGTTATCTCGCGCGCTCTGGCAGAATTGGCCCACTTGGAGTCCAACATTCCAGCCACAGGATACAGCCCTGCATGGGGCTGTAAGTGGGCGGAGGCAGCCGGCCACCTCAACGCACTTGAAAGGCAACACAAACATCGGGTTTGTGTTCAGTACAGGGCCACATGCATCACTAAAGGTGACAAGTGCACCGCATACTTCTTTAAGAAATTATTCGCACCACGCCAGAGCGTGGCCTGCACACAGGTGCAAAGATTGGATAATTTCATTGTGGACACACTGGCTGAAGTGGCAATCAAAATGCAAAAATATTACTCCGAGTTATACTGAGCTGAACCAATTCAGCTGGCTGAAAGGCTTAATTTCTCAACCGAGCTCTTATCCACACCATTTTCTGATACCCAGAAATAATGAATTTAATTACTCCAAATGAATTATGGACAGCCATTCGCAGTGCGCCAAACTGAAAATGCCCAGGCCCAGATGGCATTCCATATGAG
Source organism: Massospora cicadina (assembly GCA_022478985.1). NCBI lineage: Eukaryota > Fungi > Entomophthoromycota > Entomophthoromycetes > Entomophthorales > Entomophthoraceae > Massospora > Massospora cicadina. The sequence goes on from JAKSZP010005476.1 coordinate 124,510, forward strand.
TTCTACAAAAACTATTTCAAATATATATCCCCATTGCTGCTAGCCTCACTTAACCAAAGCCTGATGGAAACGCGCCTCCTACCAGGAGGACATGAGGCCTTTAATGTCACACTCTTCAAGAAAGGGGATAAGCTTGACTTAGCCAACTGGTGCCCCATTCTTCTAACAAACACAGACACCAAAATTTTAACAAAAATCATGGCTAACCATTTAGGGACTGTAGCATCTGCCACCATCTCCCCAGAACAATTCAGTTTCATCCCCAGAAGGTCAATTTGGGATAACGTGCACTCCATGGCAAATGCATGTCAGTCCACAGCCTCTGGGGCACTGGTATTCTTGGACCAACAAAAGGCCTACGATAGAGTAAACTGGGAATACATAAGGCCTGCCTCCATCAATTCCGCCTACCCCCCCCCCCGCTTCATAAACTGGTAATGCTGCTCACGGAATCTGTGACAATGGCAGTGCGTGGCCCAGGCTTCTTAACGGAAGTAGTCCGCCCTCAAAGGGGCTTGCGACAAGGGGACCCCCTCAGCCCACTCTTATACAACTTCAGCCTTAACCCACTACTGCGAAATGTGAATGCCCAACTCACTGGGGTCCATGTTCCAGGCCAAACCCCAGTCAAGATGATGGCATTTGCAGATGATTGCGTGGTGGGGGTGTCTGATAACAAAGATGCACGCGCGCTTGAAGCCCTCATCCAGGAATATTCCTTGGTAAGCAACGCGGCACTGAACACCTCCAAAACCGAAATCATCCTCTTTGGTCAGTTTCAGGAACTGCTGGGCCCCAGCAATTAGTTCCCAACCCGGCCCATCTGCTCGCCCACGTCCACGCCTTACTAACTCAACACACACCGCTCCACTGGTGCTCCCCTTAGTGCCATGTCCTACCATAGGACTGGTGCGCCATCTGGGCGTGTGGATGGAGGCAGGCGGATATGCGTCAGCAGTAATGGAGTTCCATATACTGGACAACGTGATGAAGCGAATCGCCTCTCTCAGAGCCCACCCTACTACCCTCACTGGCAGGGTTGTTCTTGCAAAACTATGCTCCTATCCAAAGTCTGGTTTGGAGCCCATGCCATCCCCTTCTCCCCAAGCTTCTTCAAATCCCTGTATGCTTTGCTGCAAGGATGGCTTTGGTCAGGCCGCCCTCCACCAGTACGGCTAGAGGTCATGTTTGGCCCCCATCATCAAGGTGGCATGGGCCTGCTTGACTTCAAAGCCCATGCTGCCAAGATCCTGGGCACCTGGATCGCGGCCGTCACCGATCCTACACTCCCATCCCAACACTGGTCCCGCGCAGCCCGCTCCAACTTCTCCTGAGCCTTGGGCCTCAACAATCCATCAAACCCCCACTCCCTGATGAAATACCTCGCATCACACACATTGGCTACAGGTCCTCACGAAACTAAAACCCACTACAAACGAATCCAACTCTCCATGCAAAGCTCAGAGTGGAGAATTCGTATTAGCGGACATACAACCTGAAGAGGCCGCCCCTCTCCTCAGTTCACACAAGAGGTACAGGGGCTACCCATCCATGATGGCTCGATCCCTATTCGGCACCATGTCCTATCCAGGGTGGACTACCTGGACATGATGGACATCCCTTACTCCATTGAGACCCAAAAAACTATCTGTAAATATGTACACCATCCTCTGTTGCAGCCTCAAGTCCACTCCCATGTGTGGCGCTGCCTGAGGCGGGTGTATCATACAGCTGAGCGCTCTAACGCTTTACACTCATCCTGTGTCGTGTGTGGCCAGTATGGAACGCTGTTCCACCGCCTGGAGAAGTGCCCCACCTCTAAAGTGATATGGCGCGAAGTTCAACGTCTTCTGGGCCAGGATCAAACGCATCCCTTCAGTCTGTCAAGAGATATGTTTGCTTCATCAATGGCCTCTCCCCTTCCACCCTCCCTCCATGCTCTGGTGGTTGCAATCGCCATGTGGACTATCCACACGATTGTCTTGGATGCCATCGTTGGCTCCACCCCCACCCTCCCAGAAGCTGTCCACAGATTCCAGTCTCATTTGGTGGACCACTTTCAAGCGTGGATGTTTGGATACCTCCCACCGCGTCACTGACAGCTGGTCTCATCCTGGTTCCCAGTCTGGTTCATCAAATCAGACTTCCTTCCTCCACACATGCTCAATAGTGGCTACAGCCCCTTCACACGTTCCCTCCCCCTCCCCATAAGTGGCGTTCCCGCTGGCAACAAGAGATAGCATCGCTTCTCTGGGGTGCCTCCCCTGGTACTAAGTTTGTCTTTCCTGAGTCATATTCGGAAGTGTCTGTCCCATGGTCAGCCTTCCACGCAATAAATTTAAATTTAAATTTAAGTTGGCAAATTAGTATTCTCAGCTCCTGAAGTTGCAATGGACAATTGCCAAAATGATATATCTATTGGGATCCAATTTAAGATTATATATGATTGAGATATCAATATGAAAGAAGGTTTTTATCCCTTCTTAATTATGATGTCCTCTCATGATGGATAATAATGACCTCATTAATGAGAATTTATCTTGTCTGGTCGTGTACCTTATTTATTGTTTGTCTTTGCAATATTCTACTACTGAAAGAAATTCAAAAAACTCCCCATCTCAGTAGATGCAGCAGAAGGCATGCCATTTTATGCTACTGAGAAGGTAAAAATCAAACTAGGAGAAGAAAGATTGGTTTTTACCAAAATATCCCTGAGCATACCCCTGAACTGCTTGCTAGGTATCCCTAGTGTATTTGGAGTCGTTAGATTTAAGCCAAGAGCTTCACAGGAGTCTTTGACTCAGCTTATCAGAGGCCTATCGAGATACTACTTGAAACTTAACTAGTTAAGATATCTTAGTCAAGAAACATCAAGAGAATTAGAAAGTTCAATTAATTTATCATTGATGAAATTGATAAAGTATATTTTATCTGTACTAACTTTGACCTTGGCCTACCTGCTTATATTTCTGATTTGCACTATTTCTCAAGCCCAAATATCAGATAAGTTAAATCAGGAGGAACTTGAGAAAGTGTATCAATGACTTAAATTATATTAAGATGTTTTTTACACGTAATATGTTTTTATGGTCACATATATATCTGGACACTTATTATTGATGTAGGATACTCAACTCCAATATTATCAAAGCTGTATTGGAAGTCAAAGGAAGAAGAGCAATACATGAAGACTGAGCTCAAGCAACTATTGGATAATGGCTTAATGTGTCCTAAAAGCGTCCATGATCATCCACTCTGTTACTCATAAATAATAAAGATGGTGGTCATAGAATAGTGATGAATTACAGGAAGCTATATAGCCTTAAAAAATTATCTGATTCTAAATTGACAGAGCTCTGGCTTGACTCTATGGCCCAAATTTCTTCTCTAAGATGGACCTCACCAGTGGCTATTGGCAGATTAATCTATCACCTGAGGTCTAAGGAAAGTGCGCGTTGAATTTTATGGAAGTATCATTTAACTTAACCAACAGCCCCAGGGATTATGCTCATGTCCAACTAGTTTTAATGAGCAATGGATCTAATATGCAAGATCTCAAACTGAGCTTCATGTTTATCTGCTTAGATGGCATAACATTGTTTAAAACCCTTTACCAAAAATTAACCTTCAACTTATCTTTTTCAACAACTATGAGAGAACTACATCAAAATAAAACCTACAATCTATACCTTCTTCCAACAGGAATTAGAATTTTTAAGATATGCTATACTGTAGGAAGGAATCCAAATATTGTGTGATAAGGTTTAAGCTCCAAGATGCCTGAGCTGAAGAGCCTTAGAAATATAAAGGTATTCTTAGGAATTATGAGATATCACCAACAATTTATCACTGAATTATCTCAACTCGAGAACTTCTTAACCATCTGCTGGCCAAAAACATCCCTATTGTGTGGGGAACAAATAAAAGAACTGCATTCAAGATCTCGAACTAACTGATTAGAAATACTGATTATACAACATCTGGACTATAGGAAGCCATTTATCCTATTTTCAGATGCCCCAACATAGCTTAAGAGCCATTTTTGCACAACTGGATGATGGATGCATTGACCACTGATCCCTTATTTTAGCAAAATGCTTTCAAAGGCTGAGTGAAATCACAATGTTACGATTAAAGAGTGCCTATCTGTTCTCCTTGCAGTGAAACATTTATGGCCCTACTTATATAGTACAAAGTTTACAATTGTTACAGACCAAGCTACTTTGAGTGACTGCAGAACATGAAAGGTATGACAGGAAGACTAGTCCGACGGGCTCTAAAACTTCAGCACTATGACATGAACATTGTCATTGAGTTGGGACAAAGCATATGAACGTAGATGGACTGACCATATTGCCCTTAACACACCTAGATGATAGCTAAGCTGAACTATTACTCAACCTACTTATGAAGCCAGATTCTGTGGAGATGAAGATGAACAAGTCTATAAATGTTGAAACATCATGTTTCGAGTACTAATGTTCTTGATAAATTATTATACAATAAGATTGGAACTAAATGGTTACCTTACATTTGGCCTTCAGAACAGGTACCATTAATAAATGTTTCCCATAATACCTTAAGACATTGAGGAGCTAGAAAAACTTATAGATGGATCAGGGGTCAATATTTTTGGGAAGGAATACAGGACTATATATTGTTGAAGTCTTAGACGCTTGCATAATTTATGAAATACAAATCCTTCATATGGCTAAGTACAATATCAGCCAATGATCACTCAGCAGCTATTCCATACATCAGTTTAGATGTCATAGGTTCACTTCCTGAATCCATAAAAAGGAGTTGATACATTTATGCAGAAATCAATTATTTCACACTTTACGTCAAAGCAATTAGCATTCCTGCGCAGACTGCTTAGTCTTCTGATAACTTTTTATATCAAAATTTTTTTTCTAGGCAAAAATGCCACACTACTGCTATGCAATAATGGGAGAATCTTAACTTAAAGAGTTGTGAGAATCCTAACTATGAGAATAGGAACTTAACAATTTTTTGGTGCCTTACAACCATCAACTATTGATAATGTAGAAAGAGAAAATGGAAATAAGTTTTAATATTATGCAAGATGGCTACAAACAATATTTAAGTCCGGTTGAGCGCACCCTTCATTTAGTTTGAGGGTGTTCTTTTCCATTAAAGAAGGGGCCAAGAAGGCCAGCGGCCCCCTCATCTCACAGGGTGATCTTGATCATGTGATGGACAAGCGGTGGGTTACTGCTTACCCTTTGAGGGTTCCACTCCCAACCCCAGTTCTAACAAATTTGTATTTACTATGGCATACTGAGCCAATTTGTAGCAAGTTGGCAGAAATTTGGCATATGCATGGGGCAACGGGGCCAAATATGATTAACAGCAATGAATCTTTGGACATAATAGTTGAAAGTTGCAAAACATTGGTAACAAAGCCCATCGGGTGTTTTCAGAAACTTGCCCTCCTGGCTTCAAGATAAGAATGTTGTTGGTCAAAATTGGCTGAAAAAAGGGAAATGTGGACATTCAAGGCTCCCAATACTATTAAATATCGAAAAGAATATTATAATAATTTTATTGGCCAAAAGACCCTGTCCAATTCTCAGTGGAACCCCACAAATAGGGGTAACACTATCCCAAATAATACATGGGAAAATAACACTAGTTTAAGCAGTCGGATTACTCTGACCACATGGCAGACTCTGGGGAATGCATCAGATGGATCTTCCCCAGCCATTACTAGTCATTTTCAAGCGCCTACATGGGGGCCATCCCCTTTTATAGGCGTGGTGGGGGTACCCAAGATGCAATATTTTTATCTAATGGGATTGGCTGAATTTTAATAAGTCATTACCCCACAGTACATCTTTCAAATAATACCTCCCCATCATCAGTCAGCCTAAGTGAAGCAAGTTTTCCAAACTTTAAAAGGTTGAAATTTCATATCTCCTTATTCAGACCATACTAAGCTGAAACTTTTAACAATGATTTCTCTTTAACCCTTGATACAATTTAAATACTGAATGGTCAGATATTAAGGGGGTTCGTTTACTCCTACCACAGTGGCGCCTAATAAAAACTAGAAAAAACCCATAACTTTCTAGTTTTTAAAGCTTTATTATCTTTATTATTATTGTGGTTCCAACCCCTATTATTGGGTTTTTATGTAAATAACACCTACAAGCTTCTCCAATGCCAAAATCCAACAGGCGTGTCCTCACAGCAGAAAATGTGGTTAATTTCAAATCTTAGGTAACACTCGCTGATGGCATTGGGCCATCGTCAAAAATTGCTTCAGTTAAGAACCTTCCATGAAAATATTGGGAACAATGCCCAATGGGCGCATATCTATGAGGAAAAAGCACCCAAGTTCAAACCTTTGATGAACTCTCCATTTGCTTCAAGCCATTGTCAAAAGTTACCAAATGTTAGGAACCCTCCCCAAAAATATCAAAATTCTTGTATAACAAATCCTGCTTGGTCAAACAGAAACCAAAGCGACTGCGCATGAGTGGATTGGGCGCCCTGAACCCTTTCCTGAGATCTTGGGACTGTCCCTACATGGTGTGGCCTTATGAGGTCCCCATTGCTTTTTTAGCACTAGTGTGACCAACCCAAAAGGGGAGCTGCCATGCATCTTTATCTGCAAATGATCCAAACAAAGGGATTATTGTAAAATAAACAAATTCCTAAAATAGCCCCTAAGTTATCAGCCTAGGAAACTATATCAGAAGGTGAGGAATCTTTGGGGAAACATTTGTCCAGCGCCCGCTTTAGCTGGCAGACCATTACGAAAAACATAGGGGTTGGGGTATCAAAGACATTTGGCATAAGGAGGTATAATTGGGGGTTTTCTTTGTTGATAATGCCGGCGGTGTCCATAGCCTCAATGTATTGAGCAATTTGATGCTCAGTGAAAGTTATGATAGAAGGCACACAAGTGAAAGACTTGATGCGCTGGCAGGTTTGGGGATAATTATGGTCAAAAAGAGAGGGTTTTACTGCATCAATACAGGCAAGGATAGCCCAAAAGTGAGCTCCTCAATTTCATAAGTAGCATCCTCATCAAAATCATGGGGGTAAATCTGGGATAAGAATACCCTCAACAAGGGGTTCCATCGCCCCATAGAGATGTTGGCGGAGGAGGGTGTTAACTGGAGAAGCTGCTGCTTCTACTGCCATTTTGTTCATATTTTTATAGCTAGAGAAACTGTTTTTTAATCTAAAATGGCAGGGACGCGAATTGGGAGGATTTACAAAAAAACTTAAAAAGCAATATCCAGCTTGACATCTTACAGCCAGTTTTTATCATCAGTTCATTGAAGGAACTAAAATGGAAATAACTCAGCTAATGCTGGGCCAGCCACCAGAGTTGGTGCAGCGTTTGAACCTGATTGGATGCAAACAGATGAACGTGGCAGCTCAACCAAGACTGTCTCAACTATTAGCTCAGGATTTTGCAATTCAAATAAACTTTTTAGAAAATTTCAAATTTTGATTGGATGCTGCTTTGGAAGCAGCGCCAGAATTAGCCAAGGTTGGGGGTAAAAGGATTGCACCCCACTAAAAAAAACTAGGGTGAGGCAGCAGCTAGCCAACACCAGAAGGAGGAGCAATGGAAGCGGTAGAGGTAGAAGCCATGGGGCACTTGCGCTTAAAATGATCTAAATTGAAGCACAAGGGCATAATGCGTGGCTGTTTTCAACATGCGCCCAAAAAGGTTTATTAAGTGAAGATCTGATCACAGTGCAGGGGGGAATTGCAAAGTGGGTGTCATGCTGGAAAAGATGGAACATTGCAAAGGGGTGAGGCTCTGCCAACTGACCTGCCCCATTGGGAACCACAAACTGCAAGATGAGGTCTGCGCCGTAAATGGCTAAAACTTCTATCAGCTCGCGGTGAAGACGTTTAAGGGAGGGAAATGAAGGCAACCTGGCAAACTGGACCACCAAAATGGCCTCATCTGGGAGCCACGTGTGAACAGTGGGGATTGGGATATTCTTATAAATCCTTGGCAACTTAGTTGCTGTCGCTGCATCAGCCTAAGATCAAAAATCCAAGGTCAAAATAACCCTTGAAAGGGCGAAAATCGATATATCCAGTGGGTTTAAAAACTGCCGTGGCCATCTCAATGATGTCTTCGCTCACGTATGAAAAAGATTCACATGTTTGACCCAGAGGCCAAAATGCAGGTTGCTCTAAGGGAGCACAAAGGGCTCTGGAGCTCCCCCTGTGAGCTTATGAGATGGTGTGCTAAGTCTTGAGGTGGGACGTAACTCCCAGTGGCATTGGAAGGGCTAGAAGAGCCATCCTGGGCATGCTTTGGCGGTGGCAAAGGGCTTCAGAAAGCATTAAACCACCACCCCAAACTGAGGAAGCAGGTGTCGATGACATTGACATGCTGATTAAATAGCTCAATTTGAGTGGCTGGATTAATTATTTTTTAAAAATTTAAATTTAGCCTCAATTTAGTTGATCAAAGTGAATGAAATCCTGGGAGGTTCCCATTGCCAATAAGGTGTGACACCATCATGCTAGTCATCAAAACAGTGAAAAATCCGCAATTTAGGCATCCATAGATGAATGACAGTGACTTGGCCCACCTCTAACAACTTCAAAGTTAGTTAAAATTAAGTTCATTTTCTTCCCTCTCTTGCTCTTAGTTTTCCAGAATATGTGAATATTGAGGGCCCCAATCTCATTATTATAAGTTATTCATCAGATCAATCGTCTATTTAAGCTGATGCTACACATTAAGAAATTTCACAGTTGATTTTTCTATTTTTAGAATCAATAAAAATTTCGCACCCCAAAATTCATTTTTTTGCCTGCGATGAAATTCAAACCTCCCATTATAATCTCACTTTTCCCAGAACTTAAACCCATAGGCCCTAGGGCCATGAAAGCCTGGATTGCTCCCAGATTGATGTTTACAACTACGGCCTTATGGCGTTTGCTGGTGAAATCCCTCACCGCACAATTTAACGTCATACAAGTAGCATCGCCTCTGGAATTTGGGCTTGCCATTTGAGCATTTTTGCACCCAGACTATCAGGCTGGTCAAATCTTTACTTGCCGCTTTCCTGACAAATACATTACACTGGGAACAATATTTCTTATTTCATTGATGGCTTAAAAGATATGTTTTCATTGTATCATCAAAATTTTACCCCTACAAGACCTTATATGGAAGAGAACCTGTAATCCCATCTCTATCCACTTATTAAGTTACAAGTAATAATTTAATGAAGTGCCCGAAAAGTCCTAAGAAGCTAGCCCATAAGGTTATACAACTTCTAACTGGAGGAAAAAGGAAATCTAATAAGATGGTTTCAACAGAAAGTCAAGCTGAAAATTATCCTGCACACCTTTATCTGCTTTTAGGATTTTAGATTTATTCTAGTATTATTAAAATTGTATAGTACCTGATGAGGAACATCAGATCTCATATGGGATAAGCCTTATGCTAAAACCTACAAATGTGGAGATGTATACTCATATAAGTCTTAAGAAACTGAAGTAACTATCAAATGCATACATAGTCAATTTCTACAATAGTACTATCCTGATTAAATTCTTGAGGGGTTAATGTCAGATATCAGATCATCTGATTGAGGGGAAGAATATTGGCTATTTGAATCTCACTAAAGAATCAATACATGGACACAAAAAGGGAGTTAAATACATCCCTTTGATAAACTATACTAAAAATTAATAGTTAATAAAAACAACTTGACAATAAGAAATTATGTCATATTGACTTAAGCCCAGAATACACTGAGATATTATCTTAAATAGCTGAAGCAAAGGATTACCCCAGTGTTAGGTGATTACTTCATCAGTTGATGTTCAAAGCAGTTAATTAATATGTACCCATAAAAGGGTAAGAATTAAGAACCTAACCAACACCAACCTAAGTGATACCAGATCTCATACAATTTTATTCATTTAAAATATTACTACCTAGGGGGTGGAAGGCGAGCCGGTAAGGGTGTACGGCTACCAACCTGAAGGTTGTGGGTTCAATTCCCGTCCTTCGCACATTGATTGGGGTGCCAGCCAAAGGAAGCTATTGGTGGTTAGTAGGTCTAATAACACAAAAACCTTACCCATGACATAACTAGAAAAATTTGAGTCCTGATCCGGAGGTGGAAAAACTTTCTTTGATGGAGTTGACCCTGTTCAGGTTTCATGTCATTTCTTTCTTTCGGTAATGCCTGTCCCATGATCAGCTTGCCTTGGTTAGATAAAATAAAAAAAATATTACTACCTAAAAAAATATGCTACAAAGGCATTTTTAACCTGGAATGCATCACATGAACAGGAGATTTTCATACTGATCTCCCCTCCTAGTAAATTTCATTGAACCTTTTTTTCATTAAAGTTTAGTTTCCATGTGTAACATATGAAAACCCCTATTCTATACTAAAAATAGAGTAACGTCTTTTTATTTACATCTCATTTAGGCACTTGACTTCAATGAGTCCTTTTGCCAATCTTACCATAGGACGGATACTCCAGATGATAGGTCCTAAACGTGACTTGGCACCAAGGAAAATTAATAAGGTACTTTTTGTGAGTTTTTAGACAGCTTCAAGTATTGAATATCAGGCTTCTTGAGCACAGCACCATTGAGTCACAAAACATGGAAGCCCTACATTAATTATAAGATAGAGAATGATGGGAGACCAGTTTGTTATAGATGCAGTAAAAGTATAATTCTCAAATAAATAAGAACTTTTTTTAGTACTAGATGGTCCCAACCCAAGGGGGATAAATAAGGACTCTTTAAAATCTAATTCTATTTTGCCAGTGAGCTAATTTTAGCTAAATGAGCCAAAGATATTTTGCATATAACTTAAGAAAAAGTTATATACTAAAGTTTAGATTTTTGAAGAATTAAAAATGGGATGTGGAGACATAACGTTATATATGTAAGTTAAAAAGCTATATAGATATAGGGTAATGTGATAATATGATTGAGAACAGTTAATAAGCCACCATATTTACTTTAGCTTTTCAATATTTAAAATAAATCGCTCATTACCTTCTATACTAACTTGCACTTCACTATAAAAACTTATATTTTTATGATAATTCAGCTACCAGAAATTTATATAAAGAAGGTATTTAAAAGGGATGTAAACATTTTATGGAAGGAAAACAATTAAGAAATTTATATACTCTATCATGTTAAATCTTAGTATATGAAGTTATTTGTTATGTTATGTTTTAAACCTGTGTAAAACTCTAATATAGCATCATAATATGTAAAAAATATACTATGAGAAGTATTACCATCAAGTGGCAATTTTTAATTTTATTCCAAACTGTTATACTATCCATCTCATAAACTAGATAGCATTGAAAACTGAAGTGGAGTGATACCATCTCAAAATAGTTTTTGTACGTTTAGTAAAAAGTCAAATTAGGGTGGTTAGCTTGACAAGGTAATACCCACTTCCACTCTAGTGCATGTTTTGTTCAACACATGTTCAAAACCTGTACTCATATAGAAATCTCTTTGTGGTATATTTGTCTTAAGGTTGACCCACCTTAATTACTTTTAATAATAAGTCAAACTTATTTTAGATAATTTAATACTACTATAGTGGTAACATAGTTAAAGTTTAATTTATTTGAGGATGGCTGACCAGGGGACAGATGCATCCAATATGTAGGGAAGAGGAAAACGGAAAACAGAAGAGGGAAGAGAGCGCAAAACAATAGAACTAAAAAGATATGACTTGAAACACTTGGGTGTGGCTAGGAGCCACGGGTGGTGGATGACTAGACTTTAAGTGGCATGGCAGCTCAGGGGCTAGTAGGGTGTACTGCCTATGAAGACTGTGAGGTTTTCAATGTCATAACGAAGGAACCAGATTGGAATTCAGTTGCCCATCCGTTTCTTCCATTTGTGTTGGAGTGATCCAAACAGCCAGGCTTGGAAGTGGTTGGCTAAATGGCTGTGGACCTGACGATGGCTTGGTTGAGATTGTGGAGGATCCTGTTGAAAGCGTCGAGGGTAATTTTGTGGATGGACTATATTGCAATACTCACAATTAGAGCCCTTAGCGTCTGGGGGATATGTGAGGCCATGTTGAGTTCCAGGATATCGCGGGATAGTCAGAATTCAGCTGTTGGTGATTGTTGAAACAAGTGCATCACATTGTCCTATATATGCGCGGATGGCGGGCACTCTTCCAGGCGGTGTGCTAGTGTGTTGGGTCTGCTGCAGATGGCGCATGTCTTGAACATTGAGAAAGTATGGTCAACTGTTCTAAACGTATGGCGCATGTATCGCCACACTGTGGAGCACACTTGTGGGGATAAGAGGGGGAAGTTGATGAGGTCCCACACCTGCTTTTGGGTGCACAAGTCATATGGGACGTTTTGGTAGTCTAGGTAGTCAATCCAGGATAAGGGAAAGGATGGTAGTGGGGCAGGCGCGTTAG